>WNWK01001535.1:105000-271704 GCA_009830355.1 Cherax destructor | reverse complement strand
TATGGCAAAATCTGTTTTAGGATAAAAACAATCAGAAAAATAATCTTAACATTTTGATAAGAAAAATAATTTTTTTTTCGAATATTTTGCGACAACAGAATGGCACTCAGGATTGAGGGTTGCGACAGTCAAGGGGTTAAGGGAGTAAATTCGTTCGGTAATGGCACTTGAGCAGGCTTCTGGAATGAATTTTGTTCGTTAGCCGGGGGTCCACTGTACAGTGAACCCTCACTATTCGAACACTCCAAAACTCACCCTTTTATGTAAGTTTATTATTGTAAGTGCTTTTATAAGTGTATTTTTTGGGGGTCTGAAATGGACTAATCTAATTTACATAAATAACAAAAAAGGCACAATACCGTCGTAAGCTCCTCTCTTTTTATATGTGCGGGTTGTGTGTGTGTCTAATTTACATCATTCCTTATGGGAATAAATTCGTTTGGTAACAGCACTTAAACAGCATTCTGGAATGAGGGCGAGTTTTGGAGTGTTCGAATAGCGAGGGTCCACTTTACTCTCAAAGTCATTCTATTTTGTTCTACCCTCTCTACATGTCATGTCCGAACATGAACATATGAGAAAAAATTGGGTTAACTTCTTGACACTAAAAAAAAAAAAAAAAAAAAAGCTTTTTGAAAATAGTTTAAAAAGTCAAAGGAAACAACTTTATCAACTTTATCTTACCTAAGATTCTGTTTACTGATGCTTGTTGATATGCAAGTGTGTGGAAAAAGGTTAATGCAGTCCTGCATAAGCACCATCGCCTACCACCGGGTATAAAAAAATGTTGACGACTTGGTGTCTATGCTTTCCAAAGAAAATGCATAGAGCATTCCTTCCATAGACGGTGGGTAAGGCTCAATACAACACAACCTGATGGCTTCAGAAACTTTCAGCAACACTAATTGCATCACACTGAATATCATTCAGTTCAATTCAATGCAATTCATGTTTATTTCTACATGAAACATTGTTTACACAGAAATGGGTGACACTTGAAAGCATGTAGAAATTCCATGGTTATGCAGAGCATTTCAGGCAAGCTTTACTATAGTACTTTCTCGTTTAATAACTTTTTCTCCCCTTATTATCAATCACCAATATATTCAACAATTATATAATTGCTTCACTACATACTTCTAATACAAAACCTTAATTTTCTTTTAACTGCCACAGTTCCATACTTAATTTTCATCATCAATGGTTTATCTCTTCTTGGGTGCCATGATTAATATCCAGAGAAGATGGGGTTGATGAAAAGACTGACAATTGATTGAACAACATGCAGCTGAGTAAAGTATTGGATACATGCATACAGCAACTAGAAGTGTGGGTGTTTGTTTACATGAAATGCTAAAATTAAACTTTGTACTCCTAAAAACAAGGGGTTTGCAGGTGGAGGGGAAATATTCCATGGCATGTTCTAATGAGATTTGACATGCAGCATGGACCAAACCTTTTTTTTTTCTTAATTTAAGGGATACTATGGAGTAAATTAGGTTTTTTCCCATGCAATGTGGGCTTTGAAAATACTATTTCATTTCTGTTTTTTTGAAAACATGGTGTGTGGACATGTTCCATGAGTCATCTGTATATCATATGAGGACTGGGAGAGAGATCTTAGTAGTAAAAGAACAGTAATTAAGGAAAAATATTTGCTAACAGAGTAAAAAAAATAAATCGGATAATTAAGTGAAGTGTCTGGAGAGCAGCAAGCTACATTAGTAAGAATTATGGAAAATGGAGAGAGTATAATGGAGGTCTGTTTTGATCATATGTTGAAAGGCATTCTTTCAGTCCCAGAAACAACATTTTTATATAGCCATGCACAAGTGAAATTAGCTTTTTGAAAAATTCTTTTGAACCTATCATCGAGTTCTACCAATATTTTCATTGAATGCTGTATCAAGCTGTAATACTTAGTAAGTACATGCCACTTACCATAATTAAAGTTGAGTTTTATTAATTTTGTTAATCCACAAATACTTGGTGTACAGTGATGACTATATTACAAGTAGCAGTGTTGTGGCAAAGCTCACTTTCAGTTGCCATATGTTGTGACCAGTTGGTTACTATCAAGGATCCATCACATATATAAACAATGTACAGTTTTCAGGATACAGACTTGGACAAAGGCAGTCAACTTGTTTGCTGTCATGCTTTTAGCTCAGCTGAATCCACCACATACACTGGACATCTCTTATGGACATTTTTTTTTTTTTACAGAACAGGTCTGTCACCAAGAGTTACTCCAAAAAGTTAGTGTAGAATATTAAAGCATAGTGTGCAAATATGAGAAGCATGTTTGCTGCTTTGAAACTGTTATACCATAAGCTCTTATAAAACTCCTCTATATAATATAATTTTGTTTTGAAAATGCAGTTGAAAAAGTACCTCCAAAATTGAATGGCATGTGTCAGGGCCTTCATAGTATGTGCTATTCAATTTTGAATGCACTTTTTCAGTTGCATTTGCAAAAAAAATGTAATGTATCAAATAGCTTCATAAGAGTTTATAGTTAGTTCTCTTGGATATTCTTGTGAACTAATGATAATGGAAATTGTAATTATGTATTACATTGAATATTGAGCTGCAATAATATAATTTGCAAATATACTGCCAATTTTTTCACTAATAAAATCATAATTTTACTTGATTGGAATGCAATTTCACAATATAAATTGTAGTAATGTGTGTATTGCAGTTGACTCTCCAAATTCATGGATTTTGATTACCAACATTATTACTGAAGGGACTCATACAAATAGCTTTAATTATTCATGGGGGGTTTCACAGCACTACTTTTTTTGAGCTTTCTGCACCACCTCTAATTTGAAAATTAACCATGGGCCCTTGTTCAAAAAAAAAAAAAAGCCTTTTGGCTTTCCAACACCATTCTTTTTTATGAAAGTCAATACTTTTTTTAAAATATATTTTAAGAAGTGTCATTTTAAACTTAAAATCAGCCCAGATTTGAAAGAGAATTGATTATTTGGACATAGATATGCATTATTTATGGATTTTAAACTTGAGGCTTCTTGTATCACATCCCTGCAAATTTTGGGGTTTGCTGTATGAAAAGAAGAATGGATAATGCAGTTGTGAAGGGAACTTGCAGGAGGAAGTTGCAAGGGGTTAGTGAAAAGATATACCTGGTTAGTACTGTACATGCTAGTCGTGTGTGAACAGGTACATCCCACATGGATAAAATGTAATAGAAAGTATTTGCATATTTAAGCTTCAGAGATCATCTTCAGCAGATGAAGATGGTTCTTAAAGCCAAAAATATATATCCTTTCTACTTTGTTTTATTTCCCATTCATATGGCATTTACCTGTTCATTGATCAGTGTTTGTGACATTTATCATTATTCTTGTCTGTTTAGTCATGTATTTTTCCCACAGAGGTTTATTCTCTAGTGCATATTAAATTTCATAAATATGCACTATTGTATATTACAGTTGTTCCAAGTGTGTTTCAAACTATAGTTCCTTATAGTAAACCTTATGTTGTTGTTTTAAGAATAGAAGGCAAAAAAAAATTTTAGTACTAGCATAACAGAAGTAGTCTTACTGTAGTGAGTTAGCTTATAATTTGCAAAACTGTGCTTGTGAAGAGTTGAATTTGAACATGTGTAATTAAATATTAAGTGCTTAGTGTTTGACCATAATTCATTCATCAAAAGAAAAGAGTGCATCTGAAAGGCTTAACATTGTCTTAAATTACTAAATTGTTCACTGTTTGCTGAAGTTAGTAGAATGAACTTGACCTTTTCTTAGTACTGGACTGGGTTTGCACTCTGTAAAATATATCGGAAACAATAGTTTTAAACTTGAGGCATAGTAAAGAATTTATTGTGATATAAGTTAATGTAATTCAAGTTAAATCTTAAAAACATTTTTTTTTTTTTTTTTTCAACAAGTCGGCCGTCTCCCACCGAGGCAGGGTGACCCAAAATTTTATTGGATAAGAAGGAAGAAACTTAAGACTCGACCTGGTGAACTCAAGAACACCTGTGGTTATTGAAAAATTTGAAAATGTATTGGGAAGATTTTGAATTAGTAATGTTTGAGATTTTTTTTTTGGCTCTTCTATAACAGACAAACTTAACATGTAAAGTACATTTGTGTTTACACTATAGTTTTTTTTTTTTTTTTTTAATTTAAATTTGTTGTTATTTACTCACATCCAAGTACAGTACTGTACAGTCTTTGCAGACAGTTATGACACTGGCTGCAGGCAAACTTTTGATCACTGAAACATACAGTAGCAAATGGTTGAAGTCTGGACTTTCATACACCAATTACAAATGTGGCTATGCAGCCTGTGGGTCAAACTCTGCACTGTGTACAGTGAATCTCAGATGATGGCATATTACATGGATAATAAAGGTAGAAAAGGATAGTGTTTTGTTCTCAGTATTATGGCTGTTCCACCTCTGGAGCAGCCATGAAGCAGAGAATAAAACACTGTCCTCTTCTACCATTATTATTCATCTGATATACCATCATCTGAGCTTCAGTGAACATAGTGCAGAGTTCGAAACATAGACAGATGAGGCCACACTTGAAGCTGCATGACCACACTTGCAGTTGGTGTACAAAAGTTACCCAAGATTTCTAGGTGGTTCAGACTTTATCCATCTTTTGCCATATGTTTCAGTGGTCAAAGGTTTGTCCTGCCCAGACTGTATTTATAAAGTTATGACAAGTTGTACTGTACAGTACGTATATGTTTTTCAGCGGTCCAGGTGTATCTTACATTGCCGAGATTGACATCCCACGCCTTGGTGATAATTCCTCCTCTAGCATCCAGTTTATTCTAAACCCTGCTTGTACTTACTCCATACTGTAAGTTTTATAGTGTTTTAGTTGCAAGGCAAATGTAAAAGAATTTTAATAATTTATTAAATTGTTCTGCTTAGCTAATTTTTTTATCAACAGTAGAGTTTGAGTTAATTGCTAAACTTCCAAACTGCTTGAGATCTCAATCTTCATTTTAGTTACAATGTAATATAACCAAAATATTTTCAGTAAAATTTGTCTTACTTCACCACAACGTCTTTCAAATCAACTTCTTTGTCACAAGATGTCTCTGGAGTAACTTATATTTTTATTGTTTTATTATCCTTAAATTCATGAAAAGAATAAAATGCAAAGATGTCTTTTTTCGCAGTATTCAGGGGAGCTTTGTTGGTGTGTTTCAACGCCTAGTATGGCTTTATGGCTCACAGATTCCATCATACTGTGCGGCACATCTCCTTCTCACCCTTGCTAAGCAGCTGCGGGTAAGATATTTTCACTTGTCTTGATTTGCATCATATTAGACATTTTCTTTTGGTAGTACAATGCAAATAGTATAATTTTTAGTTCCAAAATTTAAGGTGTTGTTATCTTTGAGAATTACATATATAATTACTGTAATGGGTTTGGAAAGACCATTGTTATGAAGAGTATTTAAGGCAAAATAAAACAGGTACTTGCAGTTACTGCTTGCTGTATATTACCGACCATAAGACCAGGAGGGACAAGGTTATAATTTCCCTGAGCACTGGTACAGTATTATACACATGCAGCTTTTTCATATTTACATCATGAGGGCTGAAATGTAGAGATGCTGGATGATGAAAGGTTTTTTTTTCTTTTTTTTTTGGGTCACCCTGCCTCGGTGGAAAACAGCTGATGTGTTAAAAAAAAAATTCTGGCACGAACAGCAAAGGGTTAACACACTGGCCAACTACCACCAAGGTAGGGTCACCTGAAAAGGAAACACTTTCACCATCGCTCACTCCATCACTCTTGCCAGATGCATGCAGACACTATAGTTCAGATGACCCTCCAAACTGCAAATATTACCACCCTCCTTCAGAGAGGAGGTACTGTACTTTCCCACCTCCAGGACTCAAGGCTGGCTAACCAGTTTCTCTGAATCCTTTCACAAAATGTTACCTTGCTCACACTCCAACAGCTCACCAAGTCCCAGAATCATAATATTAGCTTAGTCACAACCCTTAAGATCAACAGTTACAATGTTGTGTTGGTAGAGATGACCTGAATACTTTTTTTTGTTATTTTGGTATGTTGATATTTTGAGTGGTTTTGCACTCATAAAATGAGGGGTATTATTCTGGGCATATTTAGTAAAAAAAAAAAAACTTGCTTTATGGACAGATCTTATGTTTAGTAATACAGTAGACCGTCATTTAGCACGATAGTTACGTTCCTGAAAAAGTCGTGTTAGATAATTTTGTGTTAACCCTTAAACTGTCCACACGTAGATATACGTTCACGTGCGTAGCTGACCGAATATTTTGAGAAAAAAATAAATTGTTCTTTTTCTTTAAAATGAAGAATGCATTTTGTTTGTCATTCCCATATGTTGTAATACTGCACACAATGAGTGCACAGACCCATTCTCTAATCTCTAGGCAACTCAGGCTTATCGTGGCAAGGTTAAAAGCATTTGAAAAAAAACGTAGATCTACGTTCGGGGCAGTACGCACGCGAACGTATATCTACGTGTGGACAGTTTAAGGGTTAAATAATTAAAAGAACTTATGGGAAAAATAGGGTTACGTTCCTGGGAGTCCCCAAAAAGCCAAACAAGTTTTTTTAGACCAACAGGTCTTGCAAAAATTGAAGGCGAATATGTAATTGTAGTTCATTGTCGTGATATATTACTGCTTAAGACTACAAATGCAATAGAAATAATAGTATTTCGTACCTTAAATTGTGGGTAATGATGTTTGTGGATGGTAGTGAAGAGTGGATATGGATGGTGTGGCCCTACTGGGCTGAGGTGGAAGCTTGTTGGTTGTCGGTAGAAGTGGATGGTAGAGGTTCTGGTGCTGAAGTCGATGGTTGTATTGCAGTGTGCATAAATTCTGTAATGGATCTCTGGGCTCTTTTTTTCTGCATTACATTATACAGCTGACGGTAAGGCATCATCAGCTGGTCTAGACCCCGTTTCAAAGCCCTGCTTCTAGCTTTGTCAGGGTCCTCTTCAGTGAAAAAGTCTGCAATTTTACCAATATTATGGAACTGCTCACATAACTGCTGCAATGTTAACTGTTTTTCTTCAGGTTCTTCTTCATCTTCTGTTATCTCGCTCCCTTGTATCTGTGCATCGAACTCTGCCAACATTTCCTCTGGACTCCTGTCTTCATCATCATCTTCTAAGAGTTCATTCACATCATCTTCATTCATATCTTCAAAACCATCACCTAGTAATCTCCTTGCCAGCTGAACAATTTCCTGAACCTGACTCTCAAGCAAGGAAAAACCAGAGAAAGAATTAACTACAGAAGGCCATAACTTTCCCCAGCTTGCATTTAATGTTGATTGGGGCACTTCATTCCATGCACTTCTAGCATAGCTGATGGCATCTGCAATGTTAAATTTACTCCAGAAGCTTGGTACTGCCAGGTTGGAGTCAGAGTCCATTGATACAACTTGTTTTTTTATAAAAAATTGTGTAGTTACACTTGAATGTCTGAATAACTCCCCAGTCCAGTGGTTGAATCAGAGATGTTGTATTTGGAGGTAAAAATACAACTTTTACATGTGGGGTCACATCCAGCAAAGCTTGTGGATGAGTATGGGAATTATCAAGAATGAAGAGAGCCTTGAATGCAAGGTTCTTGCTGTGCAGGTAAAACTTGACTTCAGGAATAAAGTGATGCTTAAACCAGTCAATAAATATTTCCTGTCATCCATGCTGACTGGTTTGACCTCCAAATTACTGGTAAGGTGTTTTTATCCACACCTTTCAAAGCACGAGGATTCTTAGAGCGGTAAATAACCATGGGCTTACACTTGAAATCACTTGATGCATTACCGCAAAGGAGCAAGGTGAAGCGATCCTTTGCTGTCTTGAAGCCTGGTGCACTTTTCTCTTGTTGACTGATATAAGTTCGTGTTGGCATTTTCTTCCAGAAAACACCTGTCTCGTCAGCATTAAACACTTGCTGTGGCTCATAGCCACCCTCAGAAATATGTTCCTGAAATTCAGCAGGGAAATTACTTGCTGCTGTATGATCAGCTGAAGCACTTTCACCAGAAAACTTAATATTATGTAACTTATTATGCAACTTAAAGTTCTTGAACCAGCCTGTGGTAAACATACACTCGTTTTCAGGCCTTCCTTCCTTCCTTATCACACACTGCTTTAAACAACTGTAAGACCTTTTCCCTAATTAAGAGAAAACTAAGTGGTGCACCTTTCTTTGTTTTCTGTTCGATCCACTCGAGCAACAAGTTTTCAGTTTTATTTACTTGTTGGAACCTACGTGTCATTCTTTTCATGAGGTCACATTTTGGGTTATTCATTACACAAGCTCGTATATTTGCCTCATTCTTCCTAATCGTACGAACTGACGCTTCATTAAGGCCATAGGCCCTCAGTATATCCCTCACACGTGAGCCACTCTTAAGCTTATCTAATATCTCGATTTTCTTTGAAATTCCTAGACTTGAACGCTTAAACTTTTTCTTGTCACTTGCTGGAACACTTGTATGCTTACTGGGTGCCATGATTGCTTGGTATATTTATCAAAATGCAATGAAAATGAGGAAATGAATGTAAATAAACACAGCGAGCTTCCCGATATTTATCGTCCTGCACGTGTACGAACCAAACTGAATGCTGGGAGGGATGCGTGGGTGGGTGAGGGTGGCGGGGGATAGCAGTAGGACTCCCCCACTGACTCAATGGTTTAACCCACCGTGGGCGACCGCGCGCTAAAAAATTTTCCCCTCCTGCCGAACCGTGTAATATCATCTTTACATCGTGTAAGTTAATAATGTGTCGCAAATCTTAAATTGTGCAATACCCGTAACGTGCAACATAATCTCGTGCTAAATGACGGTCTACTGTATACAGTGTGTATTAAGAAAAAGTTGGGCATTAATTCCCTTACAGTGCATAAACCAAAAAAATTCATTTGAATCTTTTGCAAGATACATGATTAGTGTTTACAAATGGAATTTATGCAACTGTTGTGGCTGATTGACTGGATAGTGTTTCAGTAATAATAAGACATGTGCAGTCAGCTCTTTTAAAACTCTATGCAGTATAGTGTCATTTTTCATAAATGCAACTGAAAAAGTATATCCAGTATTGAATTGCCCATGAAAAGGCCTTCATAGTAAGTGCTATTCGAATTTTCAATGCCCTTCTTTAATTGGATTTATGAAAAATTGCACTATATAGAGGAGTTTTATAAGAGAGCTGATTGTAATACTGTAAGATCTTTAACATTTTGTATATTATGTCCACTAGGTGAGTTAATAGTTTTAGCTATTATTTTGCTAACTTTAACATAGCAGGTGCTGATAATATTGTGCTTGGATGAAGGTTTTTGCCCATTTATTACAGTGAATAAAGTAAATTTTGACTTTTTTTGTTTTTTGTTTGGCATTCTTTTATAGATTTTTTTTATCAGTACAGCAGCTTTAATGTTCTTTTTTATAACAGGAGATTTTGTGTTCAAGGGGCTTAGACTTCCAACAAGCATGCGTGAGCGTGTTAGATAGGAGCGAGTGGAAGCAAATGGTTTTGCTGACGTGATGTGCTGTTGGAGTGTGAGCCAAGTAACATTTATGAAGGGACTCAGGGAAACCGGTTAGCCGGACTTGAGCCCTGGAGGTGGGAAGTACATTGCCTGCGCTCTGTAGGAGGGGTGGAGATATGTTGCAGTTTTTGAACCATAGTGTAGGCATGCCTCTGGCAAGACAATAATGAGTGATGATGAAAGTGTTTCTTCGTTTTTGGATCACCCTTCCTTGGTGAGAAACGGCTGATGTACGTATTAATAAAAAAAAATGTATTGTGGGCCATGAGACACCAGCTACTAGGTGTGGGTGTGTGGGGGTCCATGTTTCGTCTTAACTCATTATTCAGTGTCATGCACTATAGTAATAACAGCTCTCACCTGGTTCTTCTGATGGAAAGACAGAACTTTTCATGGTAACTGAGTCATGAAGTTGTTGCTCCATCACGTCTGTTTGCTGGTTAACCCTTCCTGCTAGGTGTTGAGATCCTTGACTTGTTTTGATCTGTCTGAAGAGACATTATTGCTTGCTTAGTGATCTGGCCAGCTTCATCCTGTTGTTTATTTGGTTTCCTGTTGCTATTTTGCTTGCTTGGTTAGTTACTAGATCTTGGTGCTGCATGTAGTTTTATTTTGTAGTGATGATATTGAATCTTCTTGCCTTTTGATGGTTGCCAAAGATTCTTCATTTGTTCAGTCAAATACCATAAAATACAGAGATTGTTTTGGTTTATCCAGTGTCACTGTATAAAGCCTGTCTTCTGCACCCTTGATCGGGGTTGGAGATATATCATGAGCTTTGGTTAGAGTTTATTCTGGTTACCCCACCTTTGCTGCAAGTCATGTGTGAATATAGTACAGTGGACCCTTCCTTTTCGTGATTAATCCGTTCCAGAGAGTCTGACGAAATGTGAAATTAACGAAAACTGAAACCATTTTCCCCATAAGAAATAATGTAAATCCAATTAATCTGTTCCAGACACCCAAAAGTATTAACAAAAAAATTTTTTTTTAGAGATTAAATATAGATTTACATACAGAAAAGAATGACAAATAAATATAAAGCACAAATAACATGTATAAATGAACATTTAACATGACACTTACCTTTATTAAAGACTCTTGTTGGTGTATGGAAGACAGGGAGGAGGGGAGTGGGAGGACTGATTATTGTTTTAAGGGGAATCCCCTTCCATAAAGACTTTAGGTACCAAGGTACCAACCCCATGTATCATAGATTCCACAACAGGCATAGGGTTGTCAGGTGTGTGTGGGGAAGTACCCTGGCTGGTTTGTGTAGGGAAGTACCCTGGCTGGTGTGTGGGGAAGTACCCTGTCTGATGTGTGGGGAAGTACTCCGGCTGGTGTGTGTGGGGAAGTACCCTGTCTGGTGTGTGGGGAAGTACCCTGTCTGATGGAAAGACAGAACTTTTCATGGTAACTGAGTCATGAAGTTGTTGCTCCATCACATCTGTTTGCTGGTTAACCCTTCCTGCTAGGTGTTGAGATCCTTGAATTGTTTTGATCTGTGTCTGAAGAGACATTATTGGTTGCTTAGTGATCTGGCCAGCTTCATCCTGTTGTTTATTTGGCACTAGGAGCTTTCTTTGGGCCCATGGTGGCTTATTTAGCAGTCACACACAATAACAAGCGCAAAACACAATTTATTATTACAAAATGTTTCGTATCACCTCACAGGGTTATGTTCACTCGCTGAGAAATAAAGCCACACTGAATCAGAATGCATGTACTCACCTATTTGTGGTTACAGGGGTCGAGTCATAGCTCCTGGCCCCACTTCTTCACTGTATGCTACTAGGTCCTCTCTCTTCCTGCTCCATGAGCTTTATCAAACCTCGTCTTAAAACTATGTATGGTTCCTGCCTCCACTACATCACTTTCTAGGCTATTCCACTTCCTGACAACTCTGTAACTGAAGAAATACTTTCTAACATCTCTTTGACTCATCTGAGTCTTCAACTTTCAACTGTGACCCCTTGTTTCTGTGTCCCATCTCTGGAACATCCTGTCTTTGTCCACCTTGTCAATTTCTCGCAGTATTTTATATGTCGTTATCATGTCTCCCCTGACCTTCCTGTCCTCCAGTGTCATCAGGCAGATTTTCCTTAGCCTTTCTTCGTAAGACAGTCCCCTTAGCTCTGGCACTAGTCTTGTTGCAAACCTTTGCACTTTCTCTAATTTTTTGACATGCTCCGCACAACCGACGAAAACGGAGGCAAGTCACGAAAACAGAGCCTATATTTTGACAAAAAAAGGCGACGATAACTGAAAATCACGAAAAGGGAGGGTCCACTGTAGTGTTAAGTAAAAGGACACAAGTGTAACTAATGTGACATTTTATTGTGGCAACATTTTGCTCTCCAGGAGCTTTATCAAGTTGTTACGGCTTGACAAAGCTCCTAGAGAGCAAAATGTTGCCACAATAAAATGTCACATTAGTTGCTTTTGTGTTCTTTTACTTAACATATTGTCAGTACAGTGGACCCCGGAAAACGTAATTAATCCGTTCCAGAGGGTTTTATGTAAACTGAAAATATCGTAATTCAAATATTTTCCCCATAAGAAATAATGGAAATTCAATTAATCCGTTCCAGACACCCAAAAGTATTAAAAATAAATATTTTTTACACATTAACTTACACAGAAGATTGATGCAAGTATATATAAATTACCACAAATAAATACTACAACAGTATAATAACTTAACACTTACCTTATTTGAAGAGTTGTTGATGTGTGGAAGATGGAAGGAGGGAAGAGGAAGGAGTATGCTAGTGTTTGGAAGGGGAATCCCCTTCCATTAACACTTCAGGTACTAAGTCCTTGCTTTCCTGCTACACTCCTGCATGCCTGCTACACTCCCTGCATGCCTGCTACACTCCCTGCATGCCTGCTACACTCCCTGCATCCTTGCTACACTCCCTGCATCCTTGCTACACTCCCTGCATCCTTGCTACACTCCCTGCATCCCTGCTACACTCCCTGCATCCCTGCTACACTCCCTGCATCCCTGCTACACTCCCTGCATCCCTGCTACACTCCCTGCATCCCTGCTACACTCCCTGCATCCCTGCTACACTCCCTGCATCCCTGCTACACTCCCTGCATCCCTGCTACACTCCCTGCATCCCTGCTACACTCCCTGCATCCCTGCTACACTCCCTGCATCCCTGCTACACTCCCTGCATCCCTGCTACACTCCCTGCATCCCTGCTACACTCCCTGCATCCCTGCTACACTCCCTGCATCCCTGCTACACTCCCTGCATCCCTGCTACACTCCCTGCATCCTTGCTACACTCCCTGCATCCCTGCTACACTCCCTGCCATATTTCTGAGCCTCTTTACCACAGGGCTGGCACTAGGAGCTTCTTTGGACCCATGGTGGCTTATTTAGTAGTTGCAGGTACTAAAAACGGTGGAAAAATGACAAAATGTATGGTATGAATGCGTGGGTGGCGCTCACTTGCTGGTAAACAATGGCACACTGACTCTGGATGGAGCGTTGTGCTGTGTACGCGTCCAAGACGAATAGCGTTTTCCGAGCAGATCATCGTTTACCGAACCATTATTTTTACGGAAAAATGTATCGTAATCTGACGCCATTGTAATCCGGGGGTCCACTGTAATTCTACCAACATTAATACAATCTGTTGAATATAGTAGGTCTGTTATGTCCCACCTCTGCCGCAAGTTTTATTGTGTGAATATAATAGGTCTGTTATGTTTAGGAAGCTTGAATTAGAGAGCTGTGATGTCTGGCAGAGTCAAACAATGGCAATGTTTCTTATCATTCTATCTCTTTCTAGAGATGAGCCGCTTATTTCTCTAGAAGTATTTACGTTGGTTTGTACTGGATTTCACATACTCAGCTGGTGTAAGTGTGGTGTTACACTCTTAGTGGCGATTTTATTTAGGTCGGGAAATTTGAGTAAGCATTACTCCCCAAGGCAACAGTCATTGGTTCATCATCACACAGGTTTACTTTGTGCATATTGTATATACGTAGTTGTTTTAAATGTGTTCATTAAATATCTGATGTACTTTGTATATCCATTGAAGCATTATTTTCGTATCTTGATTTTTCTCCTTTTTTTCAGACGATTGGCATTGATGGTTACTGTCCATCCTTCTTTTCATCCATGCTTACCCTCTCACCATTGGCCATTGTTCCTTTTATTAAGATCAGCAGCATTATACTGAAGTAAGGCTTAGGTCATATACAAGTATTTTTATCCTTACAAGTGAATCTTTGCATATTGAGGAGCTGGGCATTTTATTCAAATAAATTCTTAAATCAGCAAGTTAGTAAAATATTTTAGGTTTTGTTTTTGACTTTATGAATGTGCTTGGATTTCTAAAGATTTTTTCTTTATTTGCTTTTTCTCACATATTTAACATTAATCTTTATTTTTATGCTATTACATTTGCTATGCAATATATCTCTTGCTGTGTTGTAGTTAGCACAGTAGTTTCATACCTCAGGATCCAAATTTAGCCCTGAAATGATGGGTGTGGTAGTGGTAGTTCATAGATTAAGACCAAGAAGCAGCCCTGAACCAAGGGGTGTAGTAATGGTACAGTAGTTCCATGCCAAAACCAAGGGTCAGCTCTGGAACAAGTGATGTGTTAAGGCTAGTTCCATACCTCAAGACCCAGGTTCATCCCTGGAACAGGAGATGTAATAATGGTGGTTCTGTAACTCATGGCCCAGAATCCTGCCTGGAATGGTAGGGGATGATGATTGTTCTGTTGAGCAGATGCTCAGCAGATTGCTCTGGCAGAAAACATCTAACCAAAATCTTACTCATGCAAAGAATGCCACCATACAAGTACTTTACAGTTTTTTCTTTAGTATCATAGGAGAAATACATGTCATTGGCATTATGGTCTACTTTTATATTATTGTAAAATTTATGCAATAGATATGCTTGAATCTCTAAAACTGTTCTTTGCACGTTATTTTACGTTGTCCTACATGCATCATCGTATTATATTTATATATGTAATATGTTTATTTCAAGTATTTCCCTTTCTTTTCCATACATTTCTAAATATATTTACATTGTCATTAGCTATCATTCACTTTCCATGTACATATATCTTTTCAGTCGGTTGTGCCGTAATGGATCTCTGTTACATCTAACTGGATGTACTATATTTCGATAGTAATGAGTAGTTATAGGCAACTTAACAATAGATTATCTTTGCATGTATGGCCAGTTGGAGTGCAGGTTTACTCCAGAACGTTTTCTGTCGTAAACATGCATGTTCATTTACAACTTTGGTGGTAAATAATAATATACATGATCAAAATGTGTCTTATTACTGAAGGGGTTAGTTTTGTTACTGTGAACACTGTTGTAATTTGAGTGCATGGTAACTAACCCTAAATTTTTACCATGGGATGGGTTTGAGTGAATTGAGCTCGGTGCTTAGTTTTCATCTGAGAGAATATACTTCACTTAGTTTTATCTCTGTGTTGAATGATCCTCTCTTGAGAAATTCTGTGTCCGTTGGAATTACATTTCTAGTGTGATTAAGAATATTTAAAAAATTAAAACAAGGTTTTAAAATCTAGTAATAACATTTGTAGTTGTACCTAATTGTCTTTAAAAATACATTTAAATTTGTACTTGTTTCTTGTAGGAAGTCGGTGAGTAAAACTTGGTAGTGTAACTCTCGTGATTATCAGACAGAATTTAGCCTCCCCCAGTCCTCGTGTTTAAGGATTTAAACATTACTTTGCAATTTGTATTAAAATCACATTGTGTATAGAGGTGTCTATATATTGTACTTTGTTAATGTCTATATGGTTATCTATATTTTTTGGCATTAAGAATATTCATAGGTATTTTTAATGAAATAAACTCTGTGGAATTGCTTACCAAATTTTTTGCATACAGGTTTTTTTGGGGGCTATTTTATATTAATCTGAATTTACATAGTATGTACCTTCATTTTTCCTTGTTAAAAACAGTACTGATAAGTCAGATTTCATTAACCTTTACATTTACCTTTCATAGTCACTTAGTGGACTGTTTTTCCTTGTGTCTTTTCCATCTTTTCCTGTCAGTTTTCACCTGGATATAGTGTACATGCTTAGCAACCCAAAATTTTTCCACATGTATTATTGTTTTTTAGGTAAATGATAACCAACACAGTATGTAAATTATTTTTTTCTTTAGATATGGCAATTCTACCTCAAAAGTAGTCTTTCAGTACATTAAGGTAGTCTAAATATCTGGAGAAGATTTTACACATGATGACCTGCTTGAGGAAGGGCAAGATACTATAGAACAAAAACAACCAGATTAACCCTTTAACTGTCATGACATTGATCAATGCATCTCCACTAGTGCTCTGAATATTTTGAAAGAAAAAAATGTAAAAAGAAAAGAGGCTAATTTTCTGCGTGTAATAAGACCCAAAAATTTTTTTTCAGAAATTTTGATGTATCTGATGACATGATCATTATGAGCAATAATGGAGAGGAACTGGCAATGCTTCCCGTCCTCTTGTTTTTGGGAACTCTACCTTTATCCCTAGCCACGGGTGCAGCCACCTGGGGCCTGGTCCTTCTCAGTGGCAATGCGGCACACACCTTTGTTCTTAGGTCAGTATTATTTATACGCCCTATTGTTAAAGCATTGCTTTTTTTCCAGTGGCATTTATGGTGAATAATGAAGTAGGTGAAGGTGGAAAATGGTATAATTTTTTAATTTTTAATGAATATAGTTTTGATTGACAGTTTTTATGCACTTGGCGATAAGAATGGTATAGATAAGGAGAGAGAGAGGGATAATTGAGAAAGTATAGAAGAGAGAGAAAATAGGGGATAAAGAGAGAGATATTATAGAGATAATACAGAGATAGCTATGGAGTGATTCAATAGGTATGATATAAAAGGTATGAAGAAATGTGCAGTGAGAGCAGGCTGTTGAACTACAAGCTAATGGATAATGGATAAGGAGAGGCTTTTGAAGTACAGTGGACCCTTGATTATCGGCCGCAATCCATTCCAGAAGCTCGGCCTAAAAGCGAAATATTTCCCATAAGAATTAATGTAAATATAATTAATAGGTTCCAGACAAAAATATCAACATTTTTTTTTAAGATTAACTATAGTATTACATACACAAAACAATGAGAACTAAATAAAATGACTAAAGAAATGGATAAATGAACATTTAAATCTCTATTACATACCTTTATTGAAGGCAGGAGGAGAGTATTTTTGGAGACAGAACAAAATTCTCCTTCAATATGATGCTAATATCAACTCTATATGGCTTATTTATCTATCACAATTCATCTAATATGACATAATAAACAATATAAATAACATAGAAACCTGATACACATATACACTAAAGAATGACTAAAATATATCATAACGTATGTGGCTAGTGGTGGCTGCGGCAGGAGTTTGTTTGGAGACAGGACAAGATAGTCCTTCAATATAACACTAATATCAACACTACGGCTTATTTATCTATCACAATTCATCTAATATGACATAATAAACAATATTAATAACATAGAAACATGACATATACTATAGAATGAATAAAATATGTCATTACATATGTCACGAATGGTGTTGTGTTGTTGTTGTTGGGTGTATAAGGGCCACTGAGAGCATAAGCATAAGCGGCAACAGAGGCGGCGGTGTTGTCAGTCGCCCTATATACCTTAAACAATGATGGAGGAGTTAAGTTTCATGTCCTCATTTTTCTATTGCTTAATCGCTTAACTTACTTGATACACTGTTAATGCTACACTTTATCGCTGGCTGGCGCTATAGCCTTTATCGACTCCTGCTGTTTTAGTATCGTACATATCGTAGAATCACTGAAGCAGGCACATTCTCCCCTCTCAGCCCTTTATTTCAGTCACAATTAATAAACAAGCACTAAAATGAACGGATGAATGGATGAACATGCAGAGTATTCCTTATTCAACAAGAGACAGATGCAGACTGAATGTGATATGTGTGAGGAAGTGGCATCGCCGGTGGGTTGACCCGTCCCATATGGCCGATAAGCGAATAAACGGCTGATAACCGGAAGCCGAAAAACCAGCCTATAAGCGAGTTGGCCGATAACAGGAACGGTCGATAAGCGAGGGTCCACTGTACTTGCTTCAGAGGAGCAACTTGATGTCAGTGATCAGCCCTTAAGTAATGGTAACCAAAGTAAGAATAATAGAAAGTTGCCATACAAAAAGGGAAGCAATAGGTAAAGAGAAGTCTAAGTGAAGTGAATTATAGAAAGAGAGATGAGCAGCTATCAGTTGGACGACTAGAGTGAAACACAGTGACGTGGAAGATATTGTGAAGTGTTGAACATTTACTAATGCAGTGTCAGAGTGTAGGGTGGCTTTGTAGATTACAATTTTTAGTGGGCTTTGTAGCCTCCAATTTGCTAATTTTATTAATACAATTAATACTCTTCTGGAGCACTGAGAAGTTTGAATATCAAACTGAAAAATTAATGTCTTTATTATGTTTTAAAACTACATCTTACTATTTTTTTATCTCCTTTAGCCATTTGGGAGATATTTATTTTTTTTCTAAAACTTGTATACTTGTATATTGATCTAAATTAAAAATAATTATTATTTTTTTGCAATACAGTAGGGCCACAGCTTATGACGTTAATGTGTTCCTGAAAATTAATCGTAAGTCAATTGTTTAGTACTGAGACTTATTTTCCCATAAGAAATAAGAGAAAATGAATTAATGTGTTCCTGAGTCATAATTTTCTGTATCTGATTTCATTAATTTTTCCTCAAGTTTTACCCAATCCTTTACTTTCAGTATGCTTTTGTAATTGCATGCACATTATCTCAAAGGTTATAGATATCTTTTTCTGATGCACTTGGTTATCACTACCACTACTGTTGAACTTTCCAGTCATGATTCACTTCTGTTTTCTAAGGTACATTCTCAAAAAATACATTAAACACATGAAGGCAAAAGCAAGCAAAGTATCAGTAGAATGTTTACTATCAGCCACCAGCCAAAATGCCACCTTCTTCCAACGCTCTTCTGCCAGCATTAGTCATTCCCACTGTCAACAGTGCGAGCTATTTATACGAAATTAATTGGGCCCAAAGTGCCAATGTGCAAGATCTTGTAACTCGGAACCTCATAAGTTAGGGGCCCTACTCTGCTGTTGTCTATTATGTATCCTAGCATAGGAGAGTACTGTACCTTGTGTGAGTTTCATTAAGATCAGTCTTTTGGTTCTTGTGAGAAAAACAGATCAACTCTACCCCTTTACCCTGAAAGCCAGTTTCTCTACAAGAATTGTCCACCAAGTGTCACCAGTTGTTTGACTGGGTTCAGCTCTAGTCTTGTTTTATCATACACCTATACAAACATGCACATTCACAAGTATATGTATGCACACACATAAGTGCACATGCATATGCACAAAAGGTACAGTGGACGCCCTAGTTTCGTAAGGTTCTTATTTCGTAAACATCGTGTTTCGTAAGCTTTTTTCGATTTCGAGAATCGTAAAATGACTCGTGTTTCGTAACGTATTAGACCTGTCTGCCTGCTCCGCGCCTGCGCGGGACGCAGGACGCCGCCAGTGAAGCGTTGTTTACCATTGAGAGAACATTACCTAGCGCGCTCTTTCAAACATTCATACTACATTTGGTGTCTTTTTTGGTGGTTTAGTGATTGTCACTGTGAAATAAGTCACCATGGGTCCAAAGAAGCTTCCTAGTGGCACCCCTGTGGTAAAGAAAGTGAGGAACACCATCGAACTGAAGAAAGAGATTATAGAAAAATATGAGTGGCGTACGTCTGAGTGATCTTGCCAGGATGTACAACAAAACCCCATCTACTATCAGCTCTATCCTGGCAAAGAGAAATGAGATCAAGGAAGCTAATGTTGCAAAAGGGGTTGATATGTTAACGAAAAATAGATCGAAAACAGTGGATGAGGTTGAGAAGTTGTTGTTGGTGTGGATCCATGAAAAACAGAGCGGGTGATAGTATTTCCATGGCGATAATTTGTGAAAAGGCAAGGAAGTTGCACGCAGATCTTGTGAAGACAATGCCTGGAACCAGTGGTGAGGAGAGTGATTTTAAAGCCAGCAAAGGCTGGTTTGACAGGTTTAAGAAACGTAGTGGCATACACAGTGTTGAGACATGGTGAGGCAGCCAGCTCAGACAAACGTGCAGCTGAAAAATTTGTGCATGAATTCCAGGGGTTCGTAGAGGCTGAACAATTCCTCCCCCAACAAGTGTTTAACTGTGATGAAACAGGCCTGTTTTGGAAGAAAATGCCCAACAGGACCTACATTACTCAGGAGGAAAAGGCAATGCCAGGACACAAGCCTATGAAAGACAGGCTAACTCTTATGATGTGTGCCAATGCCAGTGGTGATTTTAAAGTGAAGCCTTTACTGGTGTATCACTATGAAAATCCCAGACCCTTCAAGAATCACAGTGTTGACAAGAATAATTTGTGTGTGCATTGGAAGGCTAACACCAAGGCATGGGTCACTATGGAGATTTTCAAGGAATGGGTGACTGGAGTGTTTGGCCCTACTGTGAAGAAATACCTCTTGGAAAAGAAATTGCCACTCAAGTGCCTCCTGATACTGGACAATGCTCCTGCTCACCCTCACAACTTGCAAGAGTGTTTGTCTGACAAGTTTAATTTCATCAGAGTGAAGTTCTTGCCTCCTAACACCACTCCTCTCCTCCAGCCCATGGACCAGCAGGTCATTTCCAACTTCAAGAAACTGTACACCAAAGCACTGTTTGAAAAGTGCTTTGAAGTGACCTCGGACACTGAGTTGACCCTAAGAGAGTTCTGGAAAGATCACTTCAACATTGTGCATTGCATACGCCTTATAGGTAAGGCTTGGGAGGAGTGACTTCCAGGACTTTGAACTCTGCTTGGAGACCATTGTGGCCAGGTTGTGTCCAACAGAGGGATTTTGAAGGATTTGAGGCTGACCCTGACGACCCTGTGCCTGTTGTGGACTCTATTGTGGCATTGGGGAACAGCCTGGGGTTGGAGGTGAGTGGTGAGGATGTGGAAGAGTTGGTGGAGGAGCACAGGGTAGAGCTAACAACTGAAGAGCTGCAAGAGCTTCATCTGGAACAGCAACAGACCACAGCTGAGGTTATTGCTTCAAAGGAGGAGGGTGAGAGACAGAAGGAGGTGCCCTCTTCAGTGCTTAAGGAGATGTGTACAAAGTGGAATGAGTTGCAGACATTTGTTGAAAGACACCACCCTGAGCAAGCTGAAATGAGCCTTCTGTGCAACCACTTCAGTGACAGAGCCATGTCGCACTTCAGGAAAGTGTTGAAGGGTCGCCAGAAACAGAGGACTCTGGACAGTTACTTTACCAGGCAGGGGTTTGGTGACTCTCAAGCTTGTCCTAGTGGCATTAAAAGACCAAGAAGGGAAGTAACCCCAGAGAGGGACTTGTTACCTGAAGTCCTTTTGGAGGGGGATTCCCCTTCCAACCACTAACTCCCTGCCCCTATCAGCAACTCTACCTTCCAGATGCCTGCAACTCTTCAATAAAGGTAAGTAAATGTATATATATATATATTGTTTTTAATTTAGTATGTGAATATTTTTTTGTGGAACGGATTAATTGTATTTACATTATTTCTTATGGGAAATAATGGTTCGAATTTCATAAACTTCGTGTTAAGTACTAGCTCCTGGAACGGATTAATTACGATACTCGGGGGTCCACTATACTCAAGAGACATACCCAGTCAAACTGACCCTTGCAATAGAAATGGCTTGAGACAGGATTATAAGACAGTAACTGCTGTTAAGGCAGATGGAAAGATATGGAGGGTATACAGTATGAAGTTATGGCTGAGGGAGAGGATAAAAAGCTGACAGACTGACTGGCAGGAGAAACTAGGAACTCAACATCAGGTGCAGAAACTTAGTACCTAGTAACCAATTTACAAAAAATTTTGTTCACAAAATAGACTCTGTGAAGAGAAAGTGCCAGTGCTGTGGATTAAAATGTTTTGTAGTGCACCCCACATATCAGTGAATATAGAATAAACTCTTCATTGGTTTGCCAGTTACTTTCCTCCATAAAGTGAGTAAAATGTGTAAAAAATATGCTTATATGTTTAACCTAACTTTGGTGAGAGTTACTACTACTACTACTACTACTTCATTAACCCCTCTATTCAAGGAATGTGATAGGTCAACATACTCTTCCTTACACACATTTGAACTTGATGTGTTGTTGGTATAAGCATGGTAACATTTAGCTGGACTATAAATTTGAAGGTAGAATACACAGTGAATGCACTCTGAAAGTCATATTATGATCTTGGTTTTGTGGGAGACTCATTGGAAAAGCAGCTATGGAGCAAATGGTGAATATAATTTCTTCTTTGGATTACCTGCCTTGCTGGAAAACGGCTTGTTTATTTAAATAATGGGTAAAAGAAATGTTGAAGTATTTAAGTTTGTAAAATTGCAGTTTTTGTTTGCTTCATACATATCTTAAAGCATTGATGCAGTGATTCAGCCTAATACTTATTTTGGTAATCCATCAATACTTCAGGGTGTTGGGACATTCGCTGGGTGGAAGAGATGTGATAGCTGACCTTGCTGTATCAGGACTGTCTCGTGTGCCAATTGTGGTTGGTGTAGCGCTCATCTCTCTGGCTTATTCTTCATGTGGCACTCTGGCACTGACTTTAGCTGGCATATTTTACTTCATAAAGGTAAGAAAATATGATAATGGGTAGTGAAGCTTTTGATGGAGTACCACACCAAAGACTTTTAAAGAAAGTGGCAGAACATGGTATTGAGGGAAAAGTCTTGTCATGGATCGAGGCATGGCTCACCAACAGGAAGCAGAGAGTCTGCATAAATGGGGTGAAATTTGAGTGCAAAAAAGATTTAGGAGTTTTGGTTAGCAGTAATTTAAAACAGACATCAGTGCGTAAGTGTTCGTAGTAAAGTGAATAGAATTCTTTGCTTCGTATCAAGAAGTATAAATAACAGGAGTCCTCAGGTTGATATTTTCCTATGATTTATGTGTAATTAAGTGGTTGGCTGGCTGGCTGGCTTTGGCTGGCTGGCTGGCTTTGGTAGGCTGGCTGGCTGGCTTTGGCTGTCTCTGTCTCTCTTTCTCACAGGTACACATAAGTACAGTTATCATACTTAGTGTAAATTACCTAGGATAACCCAAAAAATCCAGTGCTATACACTGTGCTTGTAGATATAAGGCATAATACGCATGACTGGCAAGTAATACCATGTACACTTATCAGGAATCAGACGTGACCGCATCCTGTGTAATAACTGTTGGTTCATGAGCCACTCTCTGAGACAGAGAGACAAGCAGACAGAAAGACAGACACACACAGGCAGACAGAAAGACAGACACACACAGGCAGACAGAAAGACAGACACACACAGGCAGACAGAAAGACAGACACACACAGGCAGACAGAAAGACAGACACACACAGGCAGACAGAAAGACAGACACACACAGGCAGACAGAAAGACAGACACACACAGGCAGACAGAAAGACAGACACACACAGGCAGACAGAAAGACAGGCAGACAGAGCTAGACAGACAAACATGATTATGTGTAACAGTGAAAACAAAAAAAGCCAGGGGTTCCCTGCAGCAATGCACGATCATCAAGTGTCAAACCACTGCTGCACTGTCAGCAGTTTAGTGACACTGTCTTTCACCATGCTTCAAGAAGTTTCATATATACAGTGGTACCTCGAGTTACGATATTTTTTCGTTCGAGAATGCTGTTCAAGTGCCATTACCAAACGAATTTATCCCCATAAGGAATAATGTAAAATAGACTAGTCCTTTTACACCCTCAAAAATATACTTACAAAAGCATTTAAAAAAATAAACTTACATAAAAGGGCGATTTTGGGGACCATCGTAACTCGAGGTACCACTGTACTTCAGCGTGTCTAAAACATTGCTGGTGGCTAAAGCTCTCGCTTCACACGGCGAAGGCCTGGGTTCGATTCCTAGCCAGGGCAGAAACATTGGGCGTGTTTCTTTACACCTGTTGTCTATGTTCCCCATCAGTAAAATGGGTACCTGGGTGTTAGTCGACTGGTGTGAGTCGCATCCTAGGACACTGACCTAATCTGCCCGAAATGCTCAGCATAACAAGGGACTTTCTATATAGTAGTATGTCATTGATGTCAGCTAGGCCTGTATACCATGTACATGTACTTGTAGTAAAATAAAGATATTATTATTATTATTATTATTATTATTACTTTGTATATATTTCTAGACAATAGTAAATGACCAAGGCAAAGATTGGCTATGAAATAACAAGAACTACTATAAATTCTAATTATCAGAACATAAAAATTATATAAAATAATATAAAAATGAGAGAAAAAGGTATATCGGCAACACTTCTGCAAACGGCAGGACTTGATGTTGCCATCAGGTGAGCATCCAGCACCAACTTCGTGGTCTTATATCTCGGTATGTACTGGTCCTAAAAAATTTTTGTTTGGTCTTATAACACACAGAAAATTGCCCTCTTTAATTTATTTATTTATTTTTCCCAAAATATTCGGAGCGTTGCGTTAGTGAACGTAGATCTATGTTTGGACAGTTTAAGGGCTAAAGAGATGTGATCAAAACTATTTTTTTTTTTTAACGCATGAGCCATTTCCCACTGAGGCAGGGTGACCCAAAAAGAAAGAAAACCCCAGAAAGAAAGAAAAAAAACTTTCATCATCGTTCAACACTTTCACCATTATTCATACATAATCACTAAAAAAAAAAAAAAAAAAAAAAAGAACTTGTGCTTTCAAAATTCTCTTCAGAATTCAAAGTACCTCCAGGATCCTAGGTAACCCCTGCCAATAATGAGGTTGCACTTTATTGCACAGTATTAGATTACTAGTTCTAGTACAGTATTAAATTACTAGTTCTAGTACAGTACTGTACCTCTCCATTACAGTACTGTAACTCATAATTTATCCTCCTAAAAAGAATAAAAAGTGTTAACAATGTGAATAAATATTATAGTTTGAGGTATACAAGTCTTGTTCATATTTTATTCAAATCGTAATTTTTAATCAATATTAGATATCATAAAATTTAGTTGCTTTCAGCTTAAATAAGAGGATTATGTGCTGTTTTGCTATTGTTTTGCAAAAGCTTCTAACTCCTATTGATTATGTTAAAGGAAACCCTAGTCAGTGACAGTCCTGTCCTTGACTAATGTTTCTATCAGCAAAGAAGTTGAATGAAGGTGTAGGTCTCATTTTACTTACCAACTTGGTTAATACAGTAATGACCATATTCTCTGAAACTCTGATAAAACTTCACATGCTTAATGTTTGCTAGATGTATTTTGTGAGAGTGAGAGGAGTGGCTGTGTTCAAGTTTATACTAATAATAGGAGTAGTGGTACATAGTACTTTTCAACAATTTTATTTTTTTTAATAGGTTTTCAGGTTATATGAAGATTACATAGAGAGGATTTTATTGGGACTAATACCTGGTACATCAGGTGGTGAAAGCTCTACTGATCGAGCTCTGTCAAGGGTTCACTTCAACATGACCATCATGATGTTGGTGTTTGTTGTGGTCATTCTTAATATGCCTACTCTCATTATTTGGAGCAGATTAGTAAGGTGAGATATACTGGATCATTATTTATTAGTCTTTGTATTCCTATTTTGAGTCAAAAAACTAGATGAATGATAATTATAAGAAGGCAGGGCAGTACATAGATTAGCATTAAGACTAGGCTGTGAGAATTTAATCTTATTAAATTAACATAACTGACAAAGTTAACACTAATTAAGACATGTATTTACAGTAACAATCTACCACTTACGGAAGACCCAACACTGCCAGTAACAGTCACCTTGCTAATCACTCTTTGTTTCCTGTGGCAGAAGAAGCTCCCAAAGGCTGACAGGTAATACTACATATTGTATTCCCCATTTATTTTTCAACCCACGTTTCATCTACTGATGTTTCTAATTATCTTAAACTGGTATGTTTGGGAAACCCTACTAGTCCCTAGAGAGTAAATACTTTTTTAATTTTAATTAAATACTCTTTTAATATTATAAAGAAAATGGAAATACAGTGGTACCTCTACTTACGAGTTTAATTCTTTTCAGAAGGCTGTTCGAGTGCTGATACCGAACGAATTTGTTCCCATAAGGAATAATGTGAATTAGAGTAATCCGTTTCAGACCCTCAAAAATACACTTACAAAAGCACTTACAAAAATACACTTACATAATTGTTCGAGTTGGGAGCTGCTCGTATGTCGAGGTACCAGTGTATAAAATTTTAGTGCATTACCCATCACTTCTCCCATGAAAGCTATCCAATATATATCAGTCTACTATACTGTAATTTTTTTTTTAATGCTGGCTGTCTTCCACTGAGGCAGGGTGACCCGAAAAAGAAACACTTTTATCATCATTCACTTTATCACTGTCTTGCCAGAGGCATGTAGATATGATAGTTTATATGTCACTCTAAACAGTAAATATACCAAACTGTAATTATACTTGTTTATTTGTGGTTGCAAGGGCAGTCTCTCAGGCATATTTGAACTGGATCTACCTGCTTTTTTAGCACTTCTCTTGTCAATCCATAATGCATGTTTTACATGGGTTTCATTTTTACTATTGCTTACTATCACTTTTATCAACAAATAATCCAGAATTACTCTAATTGTACTTGTTTTGTAAGGTGGCACGTCTTCATTGTCAAGTGATCCCATTTGTGGTTCTAAGGCACAGATGAATTTGTTTAGGATTTGAAATGAGGGCATGTGTTACCCAAGACTTCCTCCTGCATAGGCAATTAGTCATGCACTTTATATAATAATTCCAAGAATGAGATTGTTGTCCACACCATAAAATCACATCACTACCAGTTTAAAGTTTAAAAAAGTAATTTCCTTCATGGCTTTTATCAAGTACAGTGGACCCTCGCTATTCGAACACTCCAAAACTCACCATCATTCCAGAATGCTGTTCAAGTGCTGTTACCAAACAAATTTATTCCCATAAGTAATGATGTAAATTAGATGAGTCCATTTCAGACCCCCAAAAATACACTTATAAAAGCACTTAAAATAATAAACTTGCATAAAAGGGTGAGTTTTGGAGTGTTCAAATAGCGAGGGTCCACTGTATATGTACTTGTATTTCCTCTTCTTGGTAAATTCCTGTATTGTACATTTTTATGCATTTTCTCTCATTTTGTTTTGCTTATATTTCTTTTTGCATCTTTCTTGGTAAATGCTTCTTAACTGTGTAACAGTGTAATAATAAACTATTCCTTTTCTAACTCTCACAGATGCTGTCTTATTGAATCAGTTATACACAGTATTCCTAACATGAATATTAACTTCAGTTTTGTTTCTGTTGATGGTTGCATTTCCAAGTACAGTACATTGTTAAATATGTACTCCAATCAGAGCAAACTACCTAACCTTGGCTTTCTCCTCACCTCTTCTCTTGACCAGTCTTCTGATATTCTCTTCACCTGATATATCTTCTGGTTTTTCTCTGTCTCTTCACCTGACCTGACTTTTGATGTTTCTTAGTTCTTTTCCCTCAGTCATGACTTTATAATGGTCTAAGACAAACTGAAATATCTTCTGAAGTTTAATCTCCAAACTGTGGATTAACAACGAAGAGAATGAGATAATGCTTATAACAGAATAAGTTAATATCACTCTTCATGTGAATAATAGTTTCAGACAAGGATAAACCACTGACATACACTGAAAGTATTAACTTCATTCACTTCTTAACTTATACAGACCACTGCTTTGGAAATTCTGTAATTTATTTCTGCACGGATTGAGGCATTTTTCAATTAATTTACTCTATTTTTGTCCAGCTGTTTAAACTTTCTTGACATTGTTTCTGTGGTTGTGGTTTGGCCAGGTCAAGCAAGGCTAAAAAACTTGGTTTCATTTGTCAATTCTCAAGCATGTTTTAGAGACTTCATTTTTACAACCACACTTAACCTAGTTAATTCATCATTCAGTGGAAACAGGTGATAATCTTTGCAAGTTTTAAATAAGACTGATATTTTTTTTTTTTTAAGATGGGTGCAAATTCCAATTAACTTGATAAAAGTTTCACTCTGCTGTATTATAGCATTCATTTGGCACACCATACTAATCATGCATTTTTCAGCCTTGGTAATTAGTCATGCTATTTTTATACTCAGGAAATACTACAAAGCAGTTTCATGGGTAATACACTTCATGGCATGTGTAACACTGCTGTTTGGAAGTATACACATATACCGGGTGCCATACTTCGTGACAGGAGCCCTGGTGTTGCTTGCTATGCACCAGACTCTGGCTCCTCGGGCATCTGATGACGACAGTGATGACGAGGACGAGGAGCAAGACCATGACACACCTAGCAAAAGCAGCCATCCATTTATGGCTGAGATAGGAAGAGAGAATGGCTCCAACACTGAGGGTATCCACTCCGAGGCGACCACACCTGGCTCTGATACAGGTACTTCTCAAGGTACTGCTGGGTCAGCCAGTGAGTAAAATATTGTGAGGCAGGTGCACACTGGTGTGGCTTGAGGCAGGTGCACACTGGTGTGGCTTGAGGCAGGTGCACACTGGTGTGGCTTGAGGCAGGTGCACACTGGTGTGGCTTGAGGCAGGTGCACACTGGTGTGGCTTGAGGCAGGTGCACACTGGTGTGGCTCGAGGCAGGTGCATACTGGTGTGGCCCGAGGCAGGTGCACACTGGTGTGGCCCGAGGCAGGTGCACACTGTTGTGGCTTGAGGCAGGTGCACACTGGTGTGGCCTGAGGCAGGTGCACACTGTTGTGGCTCGAGGCAGGTGCACACTGGTGTGCACTGGTGTGGCCTGAGGCAGGTGCACACTGGTGTGGCCTGAGGCAGGTGCACACTGGTGTGGCCCGAGGCAGGTGCACACTGGTGTGGCCTGAGGCAGGTGCACACTGGTGTGGCCTGAGGCAGGTGCACACTGGTGTGGCCCCAGGCAGGTGCACACTTGTGCTGCTACAAGTCTTTTGTTATAAGTTTCCGTTATGTACAGTATTATTGTTTTGTTTGAACGTTGCAGGCTGTATATTTTAACTGAGCACTAATCATAAGTACATGTAATGTACTAGACGAACTATTTCGGCAAATGGTGAGAGAATGTATCACGTGTGTGTGTATAAATGAGAATAAATAAAATTGGCAGCAAATTTAAAAATAATTTCATCTTCAGATTTATTTTATGTACAGCATTTATAGAACTGTACTATATTATATGCAGTACTGTACGTATATGTATTTCACATGTAATTCACTGGTCCAGGCAGTAATAAATAATTTAGTTTTAGCAACTTAATGGTCTCAAAAGCTAAATATCTAAGTGTAACTTATGCTAAAATACTTTGACTTAAAGGTGGAAAAGGTTTTCTATGAGGCTATGGGTCCAGTGACCCTTAAGAGTACATTTTTCTGCTGTACACAGCTTTACAATTTTTTTCCAATATAATCAGTGTTTGCTCTGCTTACCTACTGTGAGTCAGGTCAAACATTTCTTAAGACATAAATACTAGACCCCTTTTTTTTTTCCCCCAGGGTCTGTTTAAAAATATTGTACAAAGGGTATTGATACCTCTTGAGTACAGAGGTTCTTTGAGTTATGATAATTCATTCCAGAAGACATGTTACAACTCAAACCCCAAAATACATGATTCCCTACGGTATAAAAATATACCTAGTTGGATGAATCTTATTGTAGCCGGCTGGTTCAGTGGCTTATGTCCTGGCCTGGTTTTACCACTCACTTGCCATGGGTTCAAACACCACCCATACTGGTTTTTTTTTTTTTTCAAAAATACAGTGGACCCCCGGTTTACATTCACTTCCAAACTCGAACAATTATGGAAGTGTATTTTTGTAAGTGTATTTTTGGGGTCTAAAAGGACTAATCTAATTTACATTATTCCTTATGGGAACAAATTCGTTTGGTAACGGCACTTGAACAGCATTCTGGAACGAATTAATAACGTAAACCGGGGGTCCACTGTACATGGTTTTATGATAATTTGTTAAAAGATGCCAGAACACGCCCAATCTGCCCTTGGATACTTTCTGTTGTTTAAACGCTCTGGGGTTTTCTGAGTGATAAACAAGCACAGGCTTCAGCTGGAAATATCTAGAGGCATTGGCACCCAACAGCAGAGTAAGCCTGTCTTTCATATTCTTATGCCTAGGCAAAGTGGCAGAACAGATGTTTTTATTATATTATTATTATTATTATTATTATTATTATTATTATTATTATTATTATATAATATTATCCTGTCTTGTCTCTGGGCTGAGGCCCACCCACGCTTGCCGACCATTATACACATCTCAACTTTTTCATCACAGCTCAAAACTGTATTTATGAGGGTAAATTGTAATTTAAAATTATCACAACTCAAGGGACCACTATATTCAGAAATCAATGACAGTTGTATATATTTGGCCAGGTTTGAAAGGCTGTACATAACTATCTACCTTCATATATATAAATAACACGCTTAAGTGTGAGTTTCATGATAAAAATGGTCATTGTCAGCGTGTATAGGAAGAGACTGTAGTGCAGTATTGAGGGAGGCAAAAGTGAAGTAATTAATACATAGTACATAGTTGAAGAGTAACACCTTCAAAATACAATGTTCAGAATTAAAAAATGAAGTACCCATAAGGTACAGGCTTATTTTGCACATTGCAGCTAATAGTCATCTACAGCTCATTGAACAGAGTTGGGTTTGAACTCATGACAAGTGCTAATCCTAAAACTAGTTGGCCAATGTAATAGTGGATAGTGCACTAGCCTGCTTTGTTTTAGGACTTGTGTTCGATGGTTTTGAACACTGTTCTCTTCAATGAGTTGTTTACAAATGTGTTATTACAATTTCAAGAGTTGGCCAACTATAGGTAATGCTGCAATGAGCGTAACATTCATAGAAATAAGATATTAACTGGTCACAACCTATCAGTGTAGATGGAGATAATAGACTCTGCACTGATCATCTGCATTAAGGAACTTGTAGCTTTATACAATAATGACATGTTTTATGCAGCACTTGTATTATTATGCTCCAGATATTATAGATTTGATATACAATATATATATACAACCTCTCCTCACTTAGTGACATGCTCGTTTACCAACGACTCGGACTTACGATGAGCTCTCTGACCAGTATGCATACCTGAATAATGTACAGTGGACCCCTGGTTTTTGTCCGGTGCGGAAATCATACAATTTGGATTTCGAGCACTTTTTTCGGTGAAATTTTCCCCCTGGTTTTGTACATCCGCTCAGAAATCATCCATATCAGACGCGTCCACCCGCCCGGGGCGCCACTTCTCACGCGTACCAGACTTGGTCTGCCTGTCTCTCATTGAGTTAGCAATACTCCGCGCGTTCATCCATAGAATTCAATATAGAACTCCAATTGTTTGAGGAGTTTAGTTTCATCACAGTGAAGTTCTTGCCCCCTAATACCACTCCTCTCATCCAGCCCATGGACCAGCAGGTCATTTCAAACTTCAAAAAACTCTACACCAAAGCAATGTTTCAAAGGTGCTTTGAAGTGAACTCAGACACTGAATTGACCCTAAGAGAGTTCTGGAGGAATCACTTCAATATCCTCAATTGCACAAGCCTTGTAGATAAGGCTTGGCAGGGAGTGACTTCCAGGACGATGAACACTGCTTGGAGAAAATTGTGGCCAGAATGTGTCCTCGAGGAGGATTTTGAAGGGTTTGAAGCTGACCCTGACAACCCTATGCCTATTGTGGAATCTATTGTGTCTTTGGGGAAGTCCATGGGGTTGGATGGGAGTGGCGAGGATGTGGAAGAGTTGGTGGAGGACCACAGGGAAAAGCTAACCACTGAAGACAAAAAAACAAATAAGGGAAGTAACCCCGGATAGGGACTTGATACCTGAAGTCCTTATGGAAGGGGATTTCCCTTCCAAACAGTAACCTCAACTCCCTCTCCTCGCCTTCTTCCATACGCCAACAAGAGTCTTCAATAAAGGTATGTAATGTTCATTTATCATTAAAATTAGTCATTTATATTGATTTCTCATTGTTTTATGTATGTAAAAGTATAGTTATTCTCTCTAAAATGTATTTTTTGTTAATATTTTTGGGTGTCTGGAACAGATTAATTGGATTTACATTATTTCTTATGGGAAATATTACTTTCGTTTTCATCCATTTCAGTTTTCGGCTGACCTTCTGGAACGGATTAAGGACGAAAACCGGGGTATTACTGTATATTAGAGCTGATTTTCTCTACTCTGTTTATTACAATATACAGTACACTGCTGTATAAACATTTAAAAATACAGTGGACCCCGGAAATCGGCCAGTCTGATTATCGGCTGGCTCAATTTTCGATCGCTTTTTTTTGGCCCAATTTTTCCCCGATTATCGGCCCGCATACCAGACCTGTCCGCCTGCCCATGCTTGCGTGCCTCCCCGCGCAGGCATCGTGAGCCAGTCTAGCTTTGTTTACCATTGAGTGAACATTACCCAGCGTGCTCATTCAAACATTTCACAATAATTTTATTGTGTTTATTGCTTGTTTAGTGATTGTCACTGTGAAATAAGTCACCATGGGTCCAAAGAAGCTTCCTAGTGGCACCCCTTTGGTAAAGAAAGTGAGGAACACCATCGAGGAAATTGCTTCACAGGAGGAGGAAGATAGACTGGAGGTGCCTTCTTTAGAGATTAAGGAGATTTGTTCAATGTGGAATAAGGTGCAGACATTTGTTGAAAAATACCACCCTGAGCAAGCTGAAATAAGCCATCTCTGCAACAAGTTCAGTGACAGAGCCATATTGCACTTCAGGAACATGTTAAAGAGGTGCCAGAAACAGAGGACTGTGGACAGTTATTTTGTGAGACAGGGGTCCACTCTCAAGCTGGTCCTAGTGGCATTAAAAGACAAAGAAGGGAAGTAACCCCAGAGAGGGACTTGTTACCTGAAGTCCTTTTGGAGGGGGATTCCCCTTCCAAACACTAAGCCCTCCCTCACTCCTCCCTATCTTCCAGATGCCAGCAAGTCTCTTCAATAAAGGTAAGTAAATGTTATTTTAAATGTAAATTTATTATGTGTTGTTATTATGTGTATTGTGTATGTAAAACTATAGTTATTCTTTAAAAAATGTATTTTTTGTTAATTTTTTTGGGTGTCTGGAACGGATTAATTATATTTACATTATTTCTTATAGGAAATAATGGTTCAGATATCGGCCAGTTCGATTTTAGGCCTAGCTCCTGGAATGGATTATGGCCGATTTTCAGGGGTCCACTGTATACCAGAAATGTTATAAATGATGCAAAGGTGACATTAAAACAATATCAAAGGTGGTTGACACAAACCCACTACCATTATACAGTAGACAGTTATATTACATGATTTATTTGCCACGTTTTGGTTATTGCACTATTGAAAAATTGCAGAACAGTTTTATACAACACTTCATAAAATTAACTTTACACGGTTCCATTTGCGGGCACGGAAAAAAATTCCCCAGCTCAAGCTGCCACCTTGTTGTGGGTCAGCGGGGGAGACCTCCCGCCATCCCCCGCCACCCCCATCCCAGCCTTCGTGAATATGTGTATGAATGCTCCCTAGGAGCTAGCTGTGCTTATGAATTGTTTTGATCTTTTAATTGCCATATCTTGTATCTGCCAAGCAATCATGGCACCCAGTAGGCATACCAGTGTTGCTGAAGTGGCAAGAAAATGTATAAGCATTAAGTCTTAGAGTTAACGAGGAAAATAGAGATATTAGACAAGAGAAAGTCTGTGGCCATAATGAAGCGTCACTTTGTACAATTAAAAAGAATGAGGTAAATATATGTATGAGTTTGTGTGATGAATACCGTATTTTGCGGCTTATTAGACGCATGTTTTTTCCACATAAAATGTCTCCAAAAACCACCCTGCGTCCTATAAAATGAAGGTCAGTGACAGGAGCTATAAGTTTAGGGTGTGGGGTGGGCTGTAGCTCTCCCAGTTACATCCGATGCCGAGCCATTGAAACTAAAACAAGTCTTACAAGCCGCGAAATATGGTAACTGACTGACTGACTTACTGGTTTGACTGACTGACTGACTTGACTTACTGATTTACTGAGTTGAATAACTGACTTACTTGTCTGACTTACTGACTTTACTCACTGACTGACTTTACTGACTTGAAGTTAGACTTTTTTACTGAAGAGGACCTTGACAGTGATCTGAAACGGTGTCTAGAGCAGCTGATGCTTTACCATCAGCTGTATAATGTACTGCAGGGTAAAATAGAACAGAAATCCATTACAGAATTTATGCACACTCCAGTACAACCATCGACTTCAGTACCAGCAGAACCTCTACCATCCACCTCAGCCCAGTAGGGCCACAGCATAACTCTCCACTCTCTTCACAATCATCGACAAACACCAGCACCCACAATTTAAGGTAATAAATATTATTATTTCTGTTGCATTTGTAGTCTTAATCAGTAAAAATAACATAATACATCACAACAGTGAACAACAATTACATATTCACTTTACAGGTTCGCCGGTAGACCCGGGCCGGACATACCGGCGAACCTACAAGAAGAACTTTTATTTTGGTAAGATCTGGAGGTCTAAAAATAAAGTTGTTTGGCTTTTTTGGAGCTCCTAGGAACGTAACCCTGTTTTTCCCATAAGTTCTTCAGTTTATCTAACATGGATTTACCTAACATGGCGTTTTCAGGAACGTAACTACTGTGTAATATAACGGTCTACCGTAGTATGCTCCTCACTTAGCGACAAATTCGTTTACTGACTTAGTCTTAGGAACAGAACTCCGTCGTTAAGTGAGGAACGGTTGTACCGGTATGCTGCTATTTACCTTAATTCAAATATGATACATGTGTTGTTATTACGTATATCATAATTAAACAGCCTTTTGACATACAATGCCTGTGTACATTGGAAGGTATTGTCATATGTCTTCATTAGATTTTGCCTTGAAGGGCCTGCATAAATTGATGTTGCTTTTCTTTCAACATGTCGGCCGTTTTCCACCGAGGCAGGGTGGCCCAAAAGGAAAAACGAAAGTTTCTCCTTTTACATTTAGTAATATATACAGGAGAAGGGGTTACTAGCCCCTTGCTCATGGCATTTTAGTCGCCTCTTACGACACGCATAGAATTGATGTTGCTATGTATCTTAAATAACTTTTGACATACTTTTGAAGCAGTTTTATAATGGTGGTCAGGGAAAATGTGAAACATTGCTGATAGTGACCTTTGTGTTTGGCAAATGTGGAATCACCCAGGTAACTAAGGGATTCTGTAAGAATCACCCAGGACAATAAAGGCATCTATAAGAATCACCCAGGACACTAAAGGCATCTATAAGAATCACCCAGGACATTAAAGGCATCTATAAGAATCACCCAGGACACTAAAAGCATCTATAAGAATCACCCAGGAAACTAAGGGTGTCCATAAGAATCACCCAGAAAACGAAAGGTGTCTTTAAGAATCACGCAGGAAACTAAGGAATTCTGTAAGAATCGCCCAGGAAACTAAGGGATGCTGCAAGAATTGCCCAGGAAACCAAAGGATTCTGCAAGAATCTTAGAAGGGGCTCAGGTTGTGTCTAACAGTCTTCAGGAGATACGAGTTTCAGGTCAATGGCACAAACCAGTCCACATGGAAGTAATAAAACAAAAATGTGAGTACTGTATAATGTGACCTCTCACTAAATCTTTCATCAGTAAATTAGTATACTGGTATAGTTCCTAGCATCAGATTTATAGTGGGAGAAAGAAGACAGACTTCCTTTCTTGCATGTACACTTTATTCTGGCATCCATCAATAAAATTTAAAGTACCTTTACATCTGTTCACTTTTCCAGTTGCCATTCTGGCCAGAATTTGGATTTTTTTAATTTCTTTGCACATTTAGATTGTGCTGAAAACAACACTTAGAACAAGAAAACAGCTTCATCACTATACTCTGGTACATTTTCCCTTTTTACCTCCATAGATGAACTTTCCACAGATCCCCCAATACACCACCTATACGTTTTAACTCGTCTATTCTATGGTGCGCCTCGTCTTTCATATACCCATCTGCCAGCATGTCCACTCTCAGATATCTGGATACATTCACTTCATCCCTACTTCCTCCCTCCAAAATGATAACCAATCTTGTATTGCTTAGCCCTTTTTGTTATTCTCATCTTGCTTTTTTCTTTGATCACTTATACCGTATATACAGTAGACCCTCGTATTACACGGTAGTTACATTCCTGAAAAATGTTGTGTTAGATAAATCCATGTTATATAAACTGAAGAACTTATGGGAAAAATAGGGTTATGTTCCTGTACCCCCAAAAGCCAAACAACTTTTTTTTTTAAACATCCAGATCTTACAAAAATAAAAATGATAATGTTTTTGTTGCTTAAGACTACAAGTGTAACAGAAATAATATTATTTACCTTAAATTGTGGTTGCTGGTGTATGTCAGTGATTGTAAAGAGTGGAGATGCATGGTGTGGCTCTACTGGCCCTACTGTGGCCCTACTGGATGGTTGTTGGTTGTTGGCAGAAGTGGATGGTTGAGGTTCTGGTACTAAAGTCAATGGTTGTATTGAAGTGTGCACAAATTTTGTAATGGACCTCTGGCTTCTTTTACCCTGCAGTACATTATACATTTTCCAGAAGCTTGGTCCTGCCAGGTTTTTCATCACTTTTCTTGTGTAGTTACTCTTGAATGACTTAATGACTCCCCGATCCATTGGTTGTATTAAAGATGTTGTATTTGGAGGTAAAAATACAGCTTTTACATGTGGGGTCACATCCAGCAAAGCTTCTGGATGAGTACAGGGATTATCACGAATGAAGAGAGCCTTGAATGCAAGGCTCTTCCTGTGCAGGTAAAACTTGACTTCAGGAATAAAGTGATGCTTAAACCAGTCAATAAATATTTCCTCTGTCATCCATGCTGACTAGTTTGACCTCCAAATTACTGGTAAGGTCTTTTTATCTACACCTTTCAAAGCATGAGAATTCTTAGAGTGGTAAATAAGTTAACCATGGGCTTACGCTTGAAATCACCTGACGCATTACCGCAAAGGAGCAAGGTGAAGCAATCCTTTGCTGCCTTGAAGCCTGGTACAGCCCCGCGGAGAAAGTGGTCTCACCCACAGCCAGACGGTGGTCTGAGCTAGGGGAAATATCCCACGTGCAAAGCTCCAAATTTTTTCCCCTCCCGCAAACCGAACTCTGTTAAGTTAATTTTTCAATGATGTAATAACCAAAACGTACCAAATAAATCTGTGTAATATGAGGGCCTACTGTACCCTTAAAAATTCCTTGAAGTTTTGCAACTTCTCTTCAGAATGTCTTGTATAAGGTAAAGACTTTTCTAAGGTCATTTATTAAAACTCAAGGTTTTCGTGATAATTCACCCTCATCAGGATCGTAAATATCAAGTCATCCATCATGGGCTTGATTTGATACAGCAGAATATATGAATTTCCTTATCATGTATAAGGTGATGGTGAATTATCACCAAAATGTCATATTTTAATGAATGAGAGTTAATGTTCCTGAGTTTATACAAGTGTTATTGATAAGAGCTTACATAATTCAAGCATTATTAAAGCATTTGTGTATGTATATTGTTCAGTAATAGATGATCATTGTTATTTAAATGTGTGTAATATGAATCGTTGACTGTGTTTATATAAAGCGTGAATGTTTATTGTAAAATACAGTGGAACCTCTGGTCACGAACACTTCCGAAAACAAACAAATCAGTTCACAACCAAAAAATTTGCCAAATTTTTTGGCATTTGGTCACAAACACATAATCAGGTGCCGAACAAACATAGCCACGCCAATTTTCACATTCCACGCCATTTTTTTTTTTTTTGCACGTGCCAATTTTCCCCACTTCCTGTTGTTTGTGTACACCTAACAAAGATCCTCGCCTTGTAGTTGGTCTCGGTTGGACATGTGTTCATTCGCTGTGAACTTGAGGATTAGGGATAAAATACCATCTTCTTATCCCCTCCTGGGTACTTATATTAGAGAAAATGTAGTGTAGTACAGTGCTAACTGTGATATACACTCGTAATGCACCATAAAACTAAGTAAACAAGTTTATTCAGGTATACACAAATACAGTTTCATAGATGATCATACATAGCAGAATGTGTAGAGAACCTAGGATAACCCAAAAACGTCAGACAGAGTGACTTATTTTCTCAATTTTCTTTTCGGTGTGTGCGCGTGTTCGTCGATTATCTTGGAAGTAAGTTATTCATAAATTACTGTAATTATGACCATGATAAATTCGGATTAGCAATGTTTTATCAACAGTTAGTGTACAAACAGCTTCTTGCAGTGCCAGTACCCTGCTAGGGCTTGTCATATGTGATTTTTGGAAAATATTTTTTTTCTCAGTTGTTTGTTGGGCTACCCTATTGAAACGTGGGCAATATATGATGGAAAGATGCTTCTTAAAGTACACCAAAAATGAAAGAAATTGGACAAAAGAAATTCTCAGCCATTAAAACTCTTAAAAAAATGTTTACTGCGAACAGTTCGTAGGCGTTCTCAGTGTTATTCAAGGTTTTTACATTTAGTTTACTATTACACTGTACATTCTATGGTATAATTAACTATTTTTGTGCTTAAAAATCTTAAAAAAATAATATTTACATACAGTTCGTAGGGGTCTGAAATGGATTAATCGCATTTACATACAATCCAATGGGGAAATTAGGTTCGGGTCACGACCAAATCGGGTCGCAACCAGAGTTTTGGAATGAATTATGGTCGTGACCAGAGGTTCCACTGTACTGGGAACAAAATCTGTCAGTGATATGGGAACTGTTTTATAAATGTTTTTCTTCAGTGGTCTCCATAACAGTTTATTCATTTAAAGAGTAATGGTGCACTATCAGTATTAACATTGTCATTATATTTGACAAAATATGGATGCCTTGGATTTGTACCAACATAGTTTTGACCAGCAAATACCAGTTTGCACATGATATAGAAAAAAATTCCTTGGTTGTTGCTTGGTGAATATGTTCAAAATTTGTCATGAAAAATTTATGTGGACTTATATTTATAATTATTGTTTATATATCCAGAAGTAGGGATAGTGTAGCTGAATCTGACTTGCATAGATATTTTCTTGTTTTAAGTGTAATGTTGATCAAACTTTTTCACTCTTTTGTCAGTACATAATGTAAACAGGTTATAAGCTTGAGATAAATATTACTAAAAAAATATATATATGAATGTATTTTAACAATCAGTGTGATCTTAACTCAGTATGTTTTTAACATAATTACATATATTTCTGGTAATACTTTCTGTGTGACAGAGAACAGAAGCCACTTCTCACAGTGACAGAAGGAATGTAATAACAATTTTACTTTTTGTTCAACTGTGTAAGGATTGTGCTTCAGCTCCTCAATTGTTAACCATTAATCATCCATTGTGATGCAACCTGAACATATGGGATTTATTGTGCCACATTACAGTTGAATTCATGTATGGAGTTTGTCTTCACTGGTAGAAATATGTTTGGTGCAGAGTGAGCCTTTATTATAGACTACACCATTTAGCACCACTCACCACCATCACTTATGGCCAATAATATTGCATATTGTAGCTGCTACCACCTCCACAAACTACTAGCCCCATCACCTATGATCACCTACCAGTATTATCACCACCTAATACCATCTATCAGTCCTTGACACCAACTTCAACCATCACCCAGGAGATAACCTACAGATGTCTTGCCTAAATCTATTATGAGAGGCCTGTCTGTATTATAAATGCTTGCTTTGCACCAAGTTTTCTCTCTACCATATGTTTCAGTAATATCTGCCATCCAACATCCACCACCTTCCTTAGTTCACGCCACTTGCTATAATTGTCACTGAAAAAGTTTTCCTGACCCCACCACTTCTGAAGAGCCTGTTTTTATCCAACTTATGAACCTCTTTCTTATAAATGAACCCATATGGATACAATAAAAATGCAGAAAGGATGAGAACTTTATAATTCAGCCTTACAATGAGGCCTTGTTCAGTAGAGTGAGGGGGGCCTCTGTGTACCATATCCATGTTGCTGTCCCCCTCTGCTCCTGCTGCCTCTAGTGTTGAAAGATTTAGCTCTTTCATAGCTCAGGAACTAGCCTGCAGCAAATGTGAACCTCATTAGAGAAGAAGGGAAGCTTCAATGCTAATGAAAAGCTGTTAATCCAAGGAACTGGAATTACAAACCATACCACGGGCGGGGCTTGAACCCGCGGTTAGTCATAAAACTCCAGACCGACATGTTAACCGTTGGGTCAGCTGGCTGGTATGGCTTGTTTGCAATTGTGTCATTACGATTTTGTGAGTCATGAATTGGAACTACCCTTCCTTTCCTTTTATCAAATTTGATTGTCTCCCATTCCCAAGGATCTGTATGACCCTTATGCATTTATTGCATTCCCAGAGCATAATAATTATAATCTGGACCCCTTTCTCATTGACTGTTGAGATGTGAGCTTTATGCAACATGTAACTGTTGATACAAGATAAGAACTAAGGTGGGTGGGTGAGTATGTGTGTGTATGCACACAGTTGAGTGTGTAAGTGAGATTAATTAATTTTTTTTTTTTATTGATTTTTATTGTAAAAATAATTGACATTATTCTTCCTTGTGAGCAAAATGATCAGTAACTTTGCTGTAAAATTCTGGCTTACTCTGAAGATTCTGCAATAATTCTTTCTTTGTCAGTTTAGGGGCTAGGTTTTGCAATCATTCTTGACCATAAGATACTTGTATCGAGTTTAACTCGGTATTACCATAATCTATGTACTGTATACTATACAACAATAATTAACTTGACCTTGAGTATTTCTGGAGTAAGTTGAAATGGGTTTCAGAGCAGAGAAGCTGTGTTCTGTGGATGCAGAATTTCAAGATCCTTAAGAATAAGAGAGATAGTTATCACACAGTGATACATTTCTTTCAGAAGCAGAATCTAAGACTAAAAAAGTTAGAATCAATGGTATTATTTCAAAAAGATAATAACATGTAATGTAGTACTATCGCATACAGTACCAGGAGTCTAGTAGTCTATGAAACTGAAAAAGAATAAATGGGTTACGTTAATTATATTTTTTGTTTGTCTTGAACCTTTGATACCAATGAGGTATTTGAATAAGGTTTTAGAAAATTACGAATCCTCAGATCATTTTAACTCATATTTATGGTGTTCCAAATTAAATTATTTTGTGGTTGCAACCAAGGATAGAGTGGTGCAGTGCTTCTGGCTGCAATTTATTGGCGTTATGGGTGGGACAGTCAGTTGCGACATGCTTTTCCTGCCTAAATCTCTAGCAAGAGGATGAAAAATATTGTTGATGCTATGTAAATTCCAACATCAAACCTTTTCACAGTATATATTAAATTGATCTGTATCCTATTTACTGTACATGGATTTAGAAAAAGTGAGTTAAAATTTAATACCAGTAGTTTTTACCTTACTTCTGGCAGCAGCATATTATTTTAACCAGCAAGAGGGCTAAAGAGGCCACTCCAAATCTAATGCATATTCCAGAGACAGATTTCAAGCTTCAAATGCAAGTTTCAAAAGTCTGGACTACTATTATAATGGTTAAATTCACTTAAACATGGATAATAAAAATGCAGAATGCTGCATAGAATTAAATGCAGTAATGCAATAACTAAACAAAGATGAGAGAGATGATGAACCAGCAAGATTGGATCTTGCTAGCGCAAGTACATCCGACATAAGAAATAGAATATGAGCCTCCCCATGTGTGTGCTTACCTTGCTTCTTAGGAATACACACCACTGGTAATCACCTCTGCTACAGGAGTAGAGCTGTACCTCTATCGTGTCCTATCTTCTGTATTGAATTTAGCGTACTTTTTGTCATTTTTTTTCTACTGTGCAGGAAATAACAAATGTTAAAATATTCCATTGGTGCAGCATATATTACCTTCTTCCGAATCAGTTTCAACTGTTTACACTGTTTGAAAAGATATAAAATACTTTCCATATATTTTTCTCATTGTGACTTTTAGGTCTCTTTCGTATTCAAAACGTTTTTTATATTTTCAAATTAGTATGTGATACTATTACTTCACTCCTGCTTTCCAGCAAGGAAATTTCTAAAATTTTAAGTTTAAATACGTCACATTTTTTAAGATTTTGTTGAATATCTTCAGATTTTTCTAATTTTTTATATTTACTTATTTACACAGCTATCATACTACTGCTACATATTTTATTTCAGGCACTATAATGTTGTAAACAATTTCTGTAATTGTGAAAGTTATCTCAAAGGATGTTAGAAATGCATATTTTCCTACTATCAGTTTGTATTCTACATAATAATCTATTTCCACTTGACCAGTTTTCATTATATGACACTAAAAAAAAGTTTGCCTACGAGAGTAATGTTTGTCTTGCAGTAAATGGACTGAGGATCAGACCTAAGACTCACTGCAATGAATGCCCCTCCCCCCCACTAGTTTAACTAAGTAAGACAATTTTCAACATGAAATTTCATAATCTATTTATCACTCCACTTGTTCAGTTGATTAAACTCTTCCTGCTGAGATTGTTTAAATTTTCATTTTGCTCAAGATTTCAACAGCTGTAAATATTGTATGTTAATATAAAAGAGTATAGTTAGTTATCCCTTCCAATAGAGAATTAACATAACATGACTGGGATCAACACTGATCCTTATGGTGACTAAATCATAAGAGATAGTGTAATACCCAAAGTTGTTTATTATAAAAGATCTTTTAAGAACATTTTACAATTGAAATGTTATTGCTTGTATAATTTCCATAACTATCATAAAAAGTAAAAAACTATAAGTTAGATATAAAAGATTTAGGTAAATACAAAAGATTTTTTGCTAATCAGTTTTTCATTTTTCAAGTATTTTATCTTTCTCAGGTACAATATTTGTTTCCAAGGACTTAGCAACTACATGTGTGTGTGTTATACGGTCTTCTCTATCCTACTTTTTATATATTGATACAGCATTAGTCACCTCACATTCGTCAACAAATTTTTCTTCATGGGCAGAGGCTAAATATAATCTCAGGTGGATGGCTAAGCTTTTCTTCATATTTTTTCAAGATCTAGATAATCAAGTCCTTTAAACATCTTATACAGTGGACCCCCGGCTAACGATCAAAATTCATTGCAGAAGCCTGCTCAAGTGCCATTACCGAACGAATTTACTTCCTTAAGAAATAATGTCATGTAGGTTAGTCTATTTCAGACCCCCAAAAATACACTTCCACAAGCACTTACAATATTATTCTTACATAATTGTACGATTTCCGGGGTGATCGTTAGCCGGGGGTCCACTGTAATTCATCCTTATGTAAATCGTAAATATTAAATCTAGTTTTTGATTGGTCTCTATCAAACAAATTTAAGTTTTCTATGTGCCTAAAATAAACAAACAAAAGTTGAATGTATTAGGTAAAAAATAATAGAAATTGGTGAGATAAGGGAGAAATAGCATGAGAGGCTTTTACAAGGTAGAAATGATATAAGGCAGAGGAAAGGAAAGAGGTTAAAAGGGTGGTGAGGAAAGGCAAAAAGAGCCATTGAGAAAAAAGGCAAGTCTGTATCAGCAAATTTTCCTGAGAATACGAAACACTTTCTGAGAGAGATCAGTAAAATGAGAAAGACTGCACAGCAAATGGTTTTGAGCCATAGAATAGACAAAGAGGCAAAAAAGGTTAGTGATGTTTTGAGGCATCTGTGGAAAGAAGGAAGTTTATGTACAGTGGACCCCCGGAAATCGGACATAATTTGTTCCAGAATGCTATTCTAGTGCCATTACCTGGAGTTACCAAACGAATTTGTTCCCATAAGGACAAATGTAAATTAGATTAGTCCGTTTCAGACCCCCAAAAATACACTTACAAAAGCACTTACAAAAATACACTTATATAATTGTTCAAGTTGGGAGCAGTACGATTTCTAGGGGTCCACTGTATGGAGGCAAAAAGCTAATGTAAGAGAGTACGTATGTATGGTAATACAATACTTTTATATGGAGGCGAGGCACTGGCTTGAAACATTTCATCAAGGAGGCTGGAGGTAGTGGAGATATGTTTGAGACCAATGTGTCATGTGAATATTATGTAGAGAATTTTGAGTATAGGAATTAGAAAATGATGCAAGGTATGTATATTTAAAGACTTGAGGAAGGCTGCTGAGGTAGTTTGGACATTTAGAGATAATGGAGAGAGAGAGGATGATGAGGGTGTATAAATCTGGGGTAGAAGGTAGGAGGGAAAATAGTCATCCCAGGAACAGTTGGGGGAAGGGAGTAAAGAAGGCTTTGAGTGATAGGGGCTTGAGCATCTAGCAGGCTTGTTGAAAGCTTATTAGATTAAAGGGCAGTCTACTTGGAGTCTACCTGGAGAGTACGGCCTGGTCCACGACCAGGAGACAAGTGATTTTTATTTTATTTTTTTTATACAGAGATTGACTTATGCTAACTTTGACTTTCCTGGTAGCTCATTCGCTTGTGTATCATATTACTTCCCTTTGCCGATAACTCCATTTAACCTTGTAGCGCTCCAAGACCCGTACAGGTTTGATACATTTTGTGAATATGTTAACTGTGAAGCTGCAGTTTTAGTTTTTGAAGTTAAAATTTTTTTTTTCTTCCTTGTTAGTACAGTGGTACCTCGGTTAACGATGGTCCCCCAAACTCGTCCTTTTGTGTAAGTTTATTTTTTTAAATGCTTTTGTAAGTGTATTTTTGCGGGTCTAAAAGGACTAGTCTATTTTACATTATTCCTTATGGGGATAAATTCGTTTGGTAATGGCACTTGAACAGCATTCTGGAACGAAAAAATATCGTTAACCGAGGTACCACTGTATTTCCATTGTATACAAAGACACTTGCATACAGTTTAGGACATATATTTAAGAAAATGTTTTGCCACAGGTAGCTTCTTCACTCCTAATGTTTCCATTATTAAATGTCCTGAACTGTACAGTACAAAAGTCTCTTTTTCCACATCTTGTCACCATCACCATGCCATTTATTTTCATTTCCACTCATTTTTATCTTCACATCATTGATGTAGAGGGAACCCTGCATTTACATTGTGCATATATTTAACAAGTGGAGTGATAATTAGATTTTTTGGCATCAGTTCTTTAAATGGAAGTTCTATTTTTATGTAGTAATAATGCTAAGTACAACGTTGTCATATTTGCCCATCTATATATATATATATATATATATATATATAAAAGATAAAGAAGCAAATACAAAGTGGGAGTTGTCACAGTTGCTTTTTGCTGATGACACTGTGCTTTTGGGAGATTCTGAAGAGAAGCTGCAGAGGTTGGTGGATGAATTTGGTAGGGTGTGTAAAAGAAGAAAATTGAAAGTGAATATAGGAAAGAGTAAGGTGATGAGGATAACAAAAAGAATAGGTGACGAAAGATTGGATATCAGATTGGAGGGAGAGAGTATGGAGGAGGTGAATGTATTCAGATATTTGGGAGTGGACATGTCGGCGGATGGGTCTATGAAGGATGAGGTGAATCATAGAATTGATGAGGGGAAAAGGGTGAGTGGAGCACTTCGGAGTCTGTGGAGACAAAGAACCTTGTCCATGGAAGTAAAGAGGGGAATGTATGAGAGTATAGTTATACCAACGCTCTTATATGGGTGTGAAGCATGGGTGATGAATGTTGCAACGAGGAGAAGGCTGGAGGCAGTGGAGATGTCATGTCTGAGGTCAATGTGTGGTGTGAATATAATGCAGAGAATTCGAAGTTTGGAAATTAGGAGGAGGTGCGGGATTACCAAAACGATTGTCCAGAGAGCTGAGGAGGGGTTGTTGAGGTGGTTTGGACATGTAGAGAGAATGGAACGAGACAGAGTGACTTCGAGGTGTATAAATCTGTAGTGGAGGGAAGGCGGGGTAGGGGTCGGCCTAGGAAAGGTTGGAGGGAGGGGTAAAGGAAGTTTTGTGTGCGAGGGCTTGGATTTCCAGCAAGCATGTGTGAGCGTGTTTGATAGGAGTGAATGGAGGCATATGGTTTTAATACTTGACGTGCTGTTGGAGTGTGAGCAAAGTAACATTTATGAAGGGATTCAGGGAAACCGGCAGGCCGGACTTGAGTTCTGGAGATGGGAAGTACAGTGCCGGCACTCTGAAGGAGGGTGTAAATGTTGCAGTTTTATAACTGTAGTGTAAAGCACCCTTCTGGCAAGACAGTGATGGAGTGAATGATGATGAAAGTTTTTCTTTTGGGCCACCCTGCCTTGGTGGGAATCGCGATGTGTTAATAAAAAAAAAAAAAAAATATATATAATGCAATTTTACCTCCTTCCCCTCCTTATCCTCTCCTAAATAGTCCAGAAAGCATCCTGCATCTTTGTGGCCCATGTCAAAAATAAAGCAAAGGATACAAAACACACTTAAAAACCATGGGTGTGTAACATCTTCCGAGATTTATCACCACCATAATTTGTATTGTGGTAGGGAACACATTACCCCCGCCTAACGAGCACCCCGGAAATCGTACAATTATGTAAGTATAATATTGTAAGTGCTTGTGGAAGTGTATTTTTGGGGGTCTAAAATAGACTAACCTACGTGACATTATTTCTTAAGGAAGTAAATTAGTTCGGTAATGGCACTTGAGCAGGCCTCTGGAATGAATTTTGCTCATTAGGTGGGGGTCCACTGTACATGTATGTATTAACTTGTGGATGATGGATTTTGTAAATCATCACAGATAGGAAGTTCATAGCAATCCTGAAAAAAAGGGGCTGGTGAATTTAACACTTAGTACCTCTAGAACACTTTTTTTTGGCTGATGAATTACGGCATTATTATATTAATGGGGAGCACTAAACCCATAGGGGTCATCCAGAGCCTGTGACAAAGTAAAGCATTTACTAAGTTTGATCTTTGGGAGGGAAGAGCAGGTGCAGTGTTTAGGATCGAAAGCCTTTCCCTGCTGTCAAGAATGCTCCCTTGTGGGGTTTGGCTGTTGAGGACTAACGGAATACTGTAATTTAACAAAAAAGGCACAATGCCGTGACTGGAACAATACACACACAACCCGCACATATAAAAAGAGAGGAGCTTACGACGACGTTTCGGTCAGACTTGGACCATTTACAAAGTCACACTAACACACACAACAAAGGGAAGGGGTATATATAGGCAGGCAGACAGGGGAGGGCACAAGAGAGTGGGGTAATAATGGAGGTAGTAGTAGAAGTGCTCCTTTCCTAGACTATGACTGACTCCACTACTACCTCCATTATTACCCCACTCTCTTGTGCCCTTCCCTGTTTGCCTGCCTATATATACCCCTTTCCCTTGTTCTGTGTGTTAGTGTGACTTTGTAAATGGTCCAAGTTGGACCGAAACATCGTCGTAAGCTCCTCTCTTTTTATATGTGCGGGTTGTGTGTGTACTGTAATTTAAAAGTTTTTCCAGAGTATACCACATACTATCCTGCTTTAACTTAGATATAACAGCAAACTTCTTTACTAGTTGAGTCCACATGCTAGCTTGGTTCTTGTAAGTAAAGCAGCTGCCAAATGCATACATAAAACTGTGTAGCAAAAATCAAGATTAGGCAGTATACATGAAAAATGATAGTTAAGGGAAAAATAATTGTTACAAGTGTCATTAATAAATGGGAGTGTGTCAAGTCAGTAGTGTTGCAGTGATTTCCCATAGTTTACCTCTTGTGAAAGACACATTTTTATATACAGGACGCTCCTGAAAGGAGGTGAGAGGTTCTAAATCTAAAGACGTGGACTAAGCCTCTCCCTGCCTTGAATTGAACCTAGCTATAAATGGCTAGATTTCAAAGTGACCAAATATAATGAAAATGTAAATACTTTGGTATTCCAGTGAGTTAGGCTTTATTAGCAGACTTACTCTGTACAGTATTGGACACAAGGTCAACACAGATCCCTGAAACAGGTGTGAGCGGAGAAGCTCTTTTTTTTTCATCCAATTAGCTTGCATCACTAATAATTTATTTAATTGTGACATATGAGAATTAATAGAGAAATGAATGATATGGTTTACGATGCTAAGGAGCATAATGCACAACACTTATGTTTGTAGATGTATTATGCTGCTCCTACCTATTAATTGCTTAAAGTATTAGTTTCCACTCCACCCACACCTCATTAACTACATCCACTGTTTTGCCAAAAATCCCTACTCCCAAAATTGTACAAATGTATACGAGCTTGTCTAGTAAGTGAGCAGGACAACACTTTACTTACACAATGAGAAAGAATAGACTTTAGGTGTTTTATACAATACATACAGATAGAACTCCATACACTTTAAATAACATAAATAAACCTTAACTGTAGGCAATACAGTGCTGGATTTACAAAACTGCTAATGAAAAAAAAAAAAAAAGCCTTTATTACAGCAACATACAGTTCATAAACTATTTACTACTGCATGGCTGAATGTTTTGTGTGACTGACCTTTTTTTTTTTTTAATATATACTTTTCTTACAAAGAACAGATGAATTTGTTATAAAAGCATGAATATGTTCCATGTGTAATACTGAGGACAAACTAGAATGTGTCACATGAAAAACTATACATAATATAAAGAGGTTTGGGTGAATCAATAGGGAGGAGTGGAGAGGAAGTTGTGAACTAAACCCTTATCCAACACTTGATAAATAGCAAGCTGCCTTGTACTGTGTAGTCTGTTCGGTCATTTCTACACGTGCTATACAATCAATACTAACTTAATTTACTGTGCTTGCTAATTCTCAAGTGAAGTTTAAGTATTCAGCCCTTGGTGCACAGCCTTCTGGTATGGATATTATTTAAGAGTTCTCAGCTCAGAGCTCACATTTGTTCAGCCTTCCACAATGCGAGGGCATCGTAAGGACTTGCGGTCAACAGCATTTGACAAAAAAAAATCTTTTAGTGGAACTTATTTCCTTAGGCACGCCCATTTCAGGTACAATTTGTTGAGCACTTAGTTTGCCATACCTTATGTTCCTCCAGAATTTCCAAAAATATTGTCTGAAGTCCTACTGCTCACCATTTTCACCTGACATGAGCTTTAATTGGAAACAAATACATTTCAAAATGCACAGCAATTCTCAAACTAAAATGTTACTTTAGAACTGATAACAAAAAAAAAAGATCAACAATAAAAAATTAACAAACAGCAACTAGAAGTAAAATAACTATAAAAATATCATACTGCCCAACATTTTAGAGTTGCACATTCATTCATAAAATCCCAAAATGTGGGATTAGTGATTCTGGACCACAAATATGGATCAATTTGTAAAATACTGTAAGGGTGGAAAAGAGACAACCTTACTAAAATAATAGGATGAAAATTATGGAAATTTGTCCTTGCATCCCTGTCATTCCTTCCAGATGCACTGGGATGGACGGACATGCCGAGTTGAGGTCCTCGGTTGCTTATAATAGTTATTCAACATAACCAAATAATTCAATAAAAATATATGTATCTGTACAAAACAACTGCTGATCACAGAACATCCAGAACAATGCATGTGGAAAGAGTTTAGATCAGGTAAGCTCTAAGTGAGACTGCAAAGTGGTAGATTTTGTGGCAGTCAAGATTATCACAAGATAAAAACACTCACTTCTTGTGGCAGTGATTTGAAACCTTTTAATGCACACACACTTTAACTACAACTAAGGCCAGTCCCTTTGGCTGGTAACTTGGAAGGAGAACATAATGCGTAGGCAAGGCTAATAAATTAAGACTGGGTAGTACCATACCATCAACCACACGCAATTTCTACTACCCCGACTACAGCTAATTCAGCACTGGCTGTTAACCTTCTTGGCAACCACTATTATTACCATGAGAAACTTACATGGTGGGTCCTGCAATAGCTCTAGTTCTGGCACAATTGCAAGTCCATCACAATGACTTCACACACACAAACATGCCCATTATTACTCTCCAAATGTTAGTGTTGCTTTTTCCCTGTGTCCTTGAGTTCTATGAGATCATATCAATATGCCTTGGAGAGTGGTAAAACTCGAAGCAGCATTTCTAGGTGCTTCTTTACAACACACACACAACTATAACACTCTCCATTCATTCATGTCTCGGCAGCATTTTTCTTGTAATGCCCATTTTTTCACTGCAATAGCTTCCAAGAATTTGGGTGTGAAAAATACGGCCACCGTGACTACAATGAGTCAATAATAGAAAAGGCCTCTGGAAGGTGCACTGGCAGTGACGTAAATTCTTATTTATAACTTAACGCTACTTGCAGCAAATAATCATATCTTTCCACAGTAACACTGCTGCTCACTAACACTTGCTGTCTCTTGTGGTTTTACACCTGTGTATAAAAGCAGTGACAGTCACCTTATTCTTCACAAGAGATAAGAACTGTCTGGCTAGGAGCCACCCCATGTCACAATGAACACAACGAGGTGGCCACTAGGACTGGGTTAGGTCACGTGATGGGGGTTGGAGTTGAGGAGGTAGGGGGTGGTGTTGGTGCTTGGCCTGGTAACGTCTGTCCCTGAACCTGAAATTAGCACATTATTGTAATTGTGGAATAAAATTTTTTTACATTAAAAATAGACTAAGTCAATTATTATTGTTATAATCAAGCTTAGTGCTAATTTGAGGGCACAACAATTATTATAATCAAATAGAAGCGCTAAACCACAGGGGTTATGGCACAACAATTAACCCGTTCAGGGTCGAGATCCCTGATCTCAAACTCGCTCTCAGGGTTGAAGAATTTAAAAAAAATTTTTTAGAGAATCCTTATCCAAAGGTAATGAAACAAAAAAAAATATGAATTTTGATGGAAAACTTATGGAATTACGCTCTCGCAAAGTTAGCGGTCTCGGCGATATTTACGCATCAGCAATTTTGCATCCTCTTTCTGCCAATTCCATTGTTCCAGTTGACCAAACTCATAGCTATTTTGCTAGTATTCCTTCTATCACATCGACTGAGTATAAGAAACTGCCCCTTTACCTATTTTGACTACCAAATAAAGTACAGTGGACCCCCGAGTTTCGTAAACCCCGGAAATCGTACATTTATGTAAGTATAATATTGTAAGTGCTTGTGGAAAAGTATTTTTGGGGGTCTGAAATAGACTAACCTACGTGACATTTTTTCTTAAGGGGGTAAATTCATTCGGTAATGGCACTTGAGCAGATTTCAGGAGTGAAGTTTTTACGAAACTCGGGGGTCCACTGTAATCAGAAATCGGTAAGTTGGCCAATTTCACACAAAATTAAAAAATTGCCAATTTAAAAATGAAGTCCAGAATAAACAAAACATTTCCTCTGTTACTTAGTCATATCTCCAGGCCTCTCTTATGTTTGCTTTCCATTTTGAAATTTTATTTACACAAAAAATAGGAGATTTACTGTTATGCAGACTACTACATTATTGTAATTATCTATACAATTACGTCAGTGCATTCCTAAATGCGTATTAGACTGGCCAGTTGGCCGCATATTTGTGTACTCTGGAATATAGGCAAAAATCAAATACTTCCGATACTTTAGCTCAATTTCGATCTACTTTCAGTCCTGAAATCAAAATCATCTCTATTTCTAAAATATATTTTCCATTCTATCAAATGAGACCAAGAAACAGAGAATATAACCATGAAAAGATACAAAAATACACAGCAAAATTGCTGGATTAATCAGTTTTTTTCTCTATGCACTGCGTGCTGCAGGACTTTGTTTATATGGTGCACACTTACCGCATAGACCCATTCTCTCATCTCACTCAGATTAGCTCACAGCTAATCTGATTGAGATGAACTCATGGCATAGTACTACGGGATCGACAATGAAAGGGTTAAGCACATGAATACACAGCACACAGTTTGGCGTATTGCATTTATGAATGTTGCACATAGTTACAGGGTAATGCTGTACCTGTTCTTAGTTCTTGTGGCAAAGATGCAATTTTTATCTATATTTTGGATGCATATGTGCAACCCAAGCTGAACATGAAATATAGCAGTATGTATATACAGTATGTACAGTGGACCCCTGGTTTACGTACTGCTCCAAACTCGAACAATTATGTAAGTGTATTTTTGTAAGTGTATTTTTGGGGGTCTAAAAGGACTAATCTAATTTACATTATTCCTTATGGGAACAAATTCGTTTGGTAACGTTACTTGAACAGCATTCTGGAACAAATTAATAATGTAAACCGGGGGTCCACTGTACTTCTTCACACCATATTTGCATTTATATTGCTAATTATTTATTCTAGGTGCTGCATTCATTCTAATTATTCTTGCCCAAGCATTGAGCACTTTCTCAATATTCCAAAAGCGCACCAGTTTTATGAATACAGCAGGACCCCCATATCCGTGGGGGGATACATTCTGAGGACCTGTCGTGGATGCCGAAACTGCGGATAGTAGCAAACCCTATATGTAAGTCCTATACATACCTATTATAAAGTTTAATTGATAAATTATGCACATTAAGTGGAAAATTATCACTTTCACTGATGGGAAGCACTTCACAGCTTCTCTTAGGCAGTTTTATTTTAACCATCTACTTTGCTCTTCCATAAACAGCCTACTTTCCTACTTTTTTTTGTTGTTTCATCCTTTCAATATTGTCATTTGTATGTGCTTACTGAGGAAAACTTATCCTTAGTGCTAACCAGGAGGGAAATACTTAAATGACAGTCAAACTAGCAGGAATACACTGGCATAAATTTCATGTGTTTTCTGAATTTCAGCATTTTAAAGCATTTAAAATATATTAAGGATACTAGATGATTAGAAACAGTGAATGATAAAAAATATACAGAACTTAAATTTTACAAAATAAATATATACAGTGGTACCTCTACTTATGAGCTTAATTCGTTCCAGACGGCTATGCAAGTGCCGATACCGAAGGAATTTTTTCCCATAAGAAATAATGAAAATTAGGTTAATCCATTTCAGACCACCAAAAATAAACTTACAAAAGCACCTACAAAAATACACTTACATAATTGTTCGAGTTGGAAGCTGCTCGTAAGTAGAGGTTCCACTGTATGTATACACACACACACACACACACACACACAGTAGGACCCCACTTATACGGCAGGTTAGGTTCCAGGCTATCGCCGGAAGGCAGAACGCCATTTTTTCCATTTATAAATGCATTAAATGCCAGACAACAAATTTACACTAACTTATATTAAGTTAGTAATAGAACTAGGCATTAAAAACACAATAAAAAGTAAAATACATAGTACATTCATTACATACCTTAAAATATTTGTAGTCTTATTAATGTAGGGTGAGAGGTGAGTAGTACTCATTTGTAGGAAGCCAGGTGTAGGTAGCTGGTAGGTGTAGCCCGCCTGGGCTACACCTACCGGCTACCTACCCAAACTTAACATACAATATTTAAAGCAGCCCAGAGAGATAAAATATACATACAGTACACTCATTATTTACCTTAAAATATGTGTAGTCTTAATGTTGGATGAGAGGTAAGTAGTATTTGTTTGTAGGAAGTCAGTGTAGGTAGCTGGTAGGTGTAGCCTCCCTGGGCTACACCTATATATATATACACACACACAGTGGAACTTATTATTTAATTAATTAATCCGTTTCAGACACCCAAAAGTATTAACAAAAAATACATATTATAGAGAATAACTATAGTGTTATAAACCTCCAACAATATTGGAGGAGTTAGTTTTGTGTCGTCCTTTTTCTATCGCTTAATCGCTTAACTTACTTGCTATGCTCTTAATGCTACACTTTATTGCTGGCTGGCGCTATAGCCTTTATCGATTCCTGCTGCTTTAGTATCGTACATATCGTAGAATCACTGAAGAATTCTATCGTGTTTCTCACCTTTATCAAAGGGCTGGCACTCTGAACTTTCTTTGGCCCCATGGTGGCTTATTTAGCAGTCACACTCAATAAACAAGCACAAAAAACAATGGATTATTATGAAAAACAAAGCCAGACTGACTCAGAATGAGTGTGTGGGATGTTTTGTGTGGGCACGCCCAGGCGCACATATTTTGTATGGCGGACGAAAACCAAAGTGACAAACAAAAACTGGGATAAAATTTTGACGAAAAAAAGTTGTCAAAAACCAAATTCGACAAACCTGTGTTGTTTTAGCCCACCTCATGGTGAATGAAAATTCACGACACTCTAACCCACTGAAACATACAATCCTACAAGAATCACACACCCAGCAGAGCTAAGTGTTGTACCATGATCCAAGGACATACGATGGTGTGGGTGCCTCAGCGCTAATTTCATTCTACTCCCCGTTTGGTGTACTAGCCTCCACAAGCAGTATATATAGTACTGTAACCACGAATGAGTGTATTTAATCAATAACAACACTGCAACTAGCCGGGGGATCGAACTCGTGTTGTTGTAGCCCGCCTCATGGCGAGCGAAAATTCACAACTCTCTAACCTAACAGAAATATTTGTCTAACCTATTTTTTATGCTACCCAAATAATAGCTTTTATAACCTTTTACTCATGTGCAAATTGATTGTTCTACCATATTGTATTACTACTACAACTAATATTACTACTACAGTGGTACCTCGAGTTACGATATTTTTTCGTTCGAGAATGCTGTTCAAGATAGATAAACTGAAGCAAAATAAGTCCCCGGGACCCGACGAGTTGTTTTCCAGGGTACTTAAAGAATGCAAGATGGAACTTAGTCAGCCATTAACAAATGTGTTTAATACGTCCATCCTAACTGGTATTGTGCCAGAGATGTGGAAGATAGCTAATGTAGTTCCTATACTCAAATCAGGGGATAAGTCAATTCCATCAAATTACCGTCCAATAAGCCTCACATCTATAGTAGGCAAATTATTAGAATCAATTATAGCTGATATTATTAGAAGTCACCTTGAAGAACATAATTTGATTAATGAATCTCAGCATGGGTTCACGAGAGGTCGTTCCTGCCTAACAAATTTACTGACGTTTTTCAATAAAACATTTGAGGCAGTAGACAGTGATAAAGAATATGATATAGTTTACTTGGATTTCAGTAAGGCCTTCGATAGAGTACCTCACAAGAGACTCTTAAGAAAGGTGGCAGCTCATGGTATAGGAGGTAAAGTTCTAGCATGGATAGAGGCATGGCTTACCAATAGAAAGCAGAGAGTTTCCATTACTGGGGTCAAATCTGAATGGGGATTAGTCACTAGTGGCGTTCCACAAGGATCAGTTTTACATAATTTACATAAATGACCTTGATGAAGGAATTGCAAGTGACATGAGTAAATTTGCTGATGATACAAAAATAGGCCGTATGATTCATTCTGAGGAGGATACCAGTGAACTCCAGGAGGATTTGGACAAATTAATGTCTTGGTCTCAAAAGTGGCAGATGAAGTTCAATGTGGACAAGTGTAAGGTACTAGTCCTTGGTAATGAAAATACCCCTCGAATTTATAAACTAGGTGAAGTAGAGCTTGATCATACAGAATGTGAAAAAGACTTGGGAGTCATGGTAAGCAGGAATCTAAAGCCAAGACAACAGTGCCTAAGTGTGCGCAATAAGGCTAACAGATTACTAGGATTTATTTCAAGAAGTATAAGCAACAGAAGTCCAAAAGTTATTTTACAGCTCTATACATCACTAGTGAGACCTCATTTGGATTATGCAGCTCAGTTTTGGTCTCCTTACTACAGGATGGATATAGATTCATTGGAGAACATACAAAGAAGAATGACTAAAATGATTTACAGTATAAGAAATCTCCCGTATGAAGATAGACTTAGAGCGTTGAATCTCCACTCTCTGGAGAGACGTAGAATGAGGGGAGATATCATCGAGGTGTACAAGTGGATGATGGGCATAAACAAAGGAGATATTAATAAAATACTGAGGATATCGAACCAAGTAAGAACCAGAAATAACGGATTTAAATTGGATAAATTTAGATTTAGAAAGGACATAGGCAAGTACTGGTTTTCGAACAGAGTTGTAGATGCGTGGAACAATCTTCCGAGTACTGTGATAGAGGCTAGGACCTTGGGTGGCTTTAAAAAGAGATTGGACAAATATATGAGTGGGAGGGGCTGGGTTTGATTTGTGTCGTGAGTACGGGAATAAATTCTTAGGTAGTGGTGGTTTTGATAAGGACCTGCCTTGTATGGGCCAGTAGGCCTTCTGCAGTGTTCCTCCATTCTTATGTTCTTAAGTGCCATTACCAAACGAATTTATCCCCATAAGGAATAATGTAAAATAGACTAGTCCTTTTACACCCCCAAAAATATACTTACAAAAGCATTTAAAAAAATAAACTTACATAAAAGGGCGATTTTGGGGACCATCGTAACTCGAGGTACCACTGTACTACCATTAGTATTACACCTCACTCTAAGCCCATATATATGTACCTTCTGTGTCCATGTATTGTTTGTAGTGGCTTGATAAAGCTCCTGGAGAGCGAAACGTCACAATAAAATGTCACATTAGTTACATTTGTGTCCTTTTACCTAACATATTGTCGGTAATTCTACCAACGTTAATACAAAAAAAATAGTGTTCACCATTCTACTTACCGAGTGTAATATGAAGTTATCATAAACCTGACAAAGGTCATTCAAGTGGTATTCCTCTAAAACAACAAAACCTTCAAGTCGTGGAGCCTGGCGTCGGGCACAGTCAATGCAATGTACAACATGCCGTCTTTCTTGTTCCTTCACAAACAGCACATTAAATACCTAAAAAATAAAGATAAGCATAAATAGGGATTTTTTCCATAAATATCTTGAAATGAAAGAGACATGAAATGAAACAGTAAAAATAGGGAGAATTTCATTAAAATTAAGATTAACCCATAAAAAGTATGTAGTAAGAGGGAAAAATTATTGCTGACAACTCGAGGCACTCAAGGTTCATGGGCCAAAACATTTTCAATAAAAGTGTCCTCAGTGATGTATTAGTTCCATTTCCTCTCATATAAAGTATGGCAAAAACAATATGGCTAATACAATGTCATGCAAAATCATCCAGCTGAAGAACTGCTACAAGTCATAATAAAAATCAAACTCCTCAATCCAGTCGAACATCTCCAATCCACCAATCCATACCTGGAGTTTACCTGGAGAGAGTTCTGGGGGTCAACTCCCCCACGGCCCGTTCTATGACCAGGCCTCATGCTGGATCAGGGCCTGATCAACGAGGCTGTTACTGCTGGCTGCACGCAATCCAACGTACGAACCACAGCCTGGCTAGTCAGGTACCGACTTTAGGTGCCTGTCCAGTGCCTGCTTGAAGACAGCCAGGGGTCTATTGGTAATCCCCCTTATGTATGCTGGGAGGCAGTTGAACAGTCTTGGGCCCCTGACACTTATTGTGTTGTCTCTCAACGTGCAAGTGGCACCCCTGCTTTTCATTGGGGGGATGTTACATCGTCTGCCAAGTCTTTTGCTTTCGTAGGGAGTGACTCTCGTGTACTAGTTTGGTACTAATCCCTCTGGAATTTTCCAAGTGTATATAATAATGTATCACTCCTGCCTGCATTCTAGGGAGTACAGGTTTAGGAACTTCAAGCATTCCCAGTAATTACCTATAATGCAACACCATTTTGTTGCGGTGAAGATAACCACCTCAACATTTTGGAGTTACAGTATATTCCAGAAAAGGCAGCGTTCTGCATTCATTAATGCTTGCTCAATGAGAAAATACATTACGTATTTTTGTCTAAAATGCAATTCCACATGATAATTGAAGAATTGGAGATAATAGGTGTCAGGTATGACTGAAAATGGTACTGTACCCACAACATCAATTCTACTTTATGATTCCATGCCCCCTACAGTTTTCATGATTCCCCCCAAACATCTAAACACCAGTTCCTATTGTGAATGAAATGGTAAATCTGCTGCCTCAACTTCAACTGATGAGGAGAGGATAGAAGGGAGTGCATGAGCAGTATGTTCACATATGTGCAGGAACTGTGCATACCTTGATAGCAGACAACAAACTGTAGTACTCTTGATTATACCCTGCCTGCTATGCTTTGTTGATGTATGGAGGAAGAGGGCAAAACGAGAGAGAGAGGGTAGGAGAGGGAAAGAGGGCGCACTCACATGTTCATGTGTGTATGCAGGACTCTTACATACCTTGCAAGCTGACAACACACAGCACATTGCTCGTTAACAATCAGCATGGCGTGTTTCGTTTTTCGTTGATGCAGGCAAAGAGAAGAGAAGGGAGAAAGAGGGACAGAGATAAGTACTATGCATGTTATGTTTATTAAGATTTTATGGCTGGGCTTCATTTTCAGAACTAGACTGAGGTACACACAAATACAAAGTTATGTACTGCCAATTCAATCACGTTTTCTTGGCTTTATTCTGTAGCCCTGAGACGTTTTTAGTTTGGCACCTGTTTGGCCCCATGGATGCTGGACTGGAGATGTTCAACTGTACACTGTGGAATTCAAATTTTTATTACATTTTTACATACGTACATGTTAATTTTCGTAAATCTACTTCCTGTGAGTATGTGGACGAATGGGGAGGAGGAAACAATACGTAAACCAATAAGTAAACTAGAAACAACTCAATTCACATTATTTTTGACAAAATAGGAAATATATAATTTTTTTTGTTTTTGTTTCTTTGAGGTGTCACAAACCTAAGTAATTTTAAAACCCCATACGTTATTCACATTACACAGTGCTAATTTCAGGAATGTAACCCTTGCACTATGTGAGGTCTTGCTGCACAACATAACATGCAAAAGTGTATCAATCTCATTACTAACCTCAATTTCACAAACACCACAATAGTGAGATGCATCAGTTCTGGTTCGTCCATGAAACTTAGTCTCCAAGCCGCACATCTTGACAAAGTCTAAAGATAAGCAGACTTGACGAAATGAACGCATCAGACAGCCCCTTAAAAAATAAAAATATTAATATAATTAGATGCAAGAAAGAATATACTCAATCAAATATAAACACAGGAGATGCCTACATAAAAGGTGTGTACAGCATGTAAAGCATTAAGGCATATATCCACTTTAAAAAAAAAAAGAAGAGAACAATTATAAAAAACTTCAGAAAGCAATCAACTGAGACTGTTAGTTTTATGGTGTTGTAATAAAAGTAAAAGTAACGAACAAAACAACAAGAGGTCCACTGTACTAGGCCTACTGGCCCATGCTAGGCAGGTAATAGCAGAACCAACAATTCCCACTCATGTACCTGTCCAGTCTACTTTTAGAGCTACCCAAAGTACTTACTCCAAGCCAATGCTTTCCTATATTCTTTCTAAATATAAATTTATCTGATTTGAATCCATTTCTAAGTCCTATCCTGATCAGGTACAGTGGACCCTCGCTATTCGAACATTCTTCATTCCAGAATGCTGTTCAAGTGCTGTTACCAAACGAATATATTCCCATAAGGAATGATGTAATTAGATTAGTCCATTTCAGACCCCCAAAAATACACTTATAAAAGCACTTATAATAATAAACTTATATAAAAGGGCTAGTTTGGAGTGTTCGAATAGCGAGGGTCCACTGTATCTTCAAAACTTTGTCTCCTTTATTTATTCATTTCCACCTGTACACTTCAATCATATGTCCCCCAACCCCCAAATTTTATGCCTGGAGTGTGTAAATTCAGTGCCATCAGTCTTTCTTCTAGATGAGGTTTCTTATAATGTACATGGAAGATATTCAGGTTTGAGCCAAGGAAGAAACAAAACAGGTCCAATTCCTTAGATCATGAACCTCCCTTCCCCACCCCCTAATTGGCATCAACGAACCTCTCTTGTGGGATGTCATTTATGTAGATTGTGAGCAACAAGGGATCCAATACTGACCTTGGGACACCAACTTGTAACTTTTCCCCATTTTAATTTCTTCCCATTTATACTAAGTCACTGTTCTCACACCATAACCCAATGCATGGTAATACCCTCAATCCCCTACCATAACAGTGAGAGTATAAACAGCATATGTAAAGTGTTCTGAAAGACAAAATGGGAGAAGGAAACAGTCCTTTTGTTACTGCCTAGGCTGTGTTGTGTCAGATACAATGGGCAAGAGGGACTAAAAGAATAAGCAAAAGGGAGGGAATAGGAGAGTAAAAAGAAGCCCTCTTGCTGCTGCTCATGCTGTGCTGTATACGATGCTTTGAAAGAGAAGCGATCCTGCTGCTGCTGCCCATGTGTTATGTCAGATACAATGTGTCAGGAGCAGGCTCAAACAACGTCTACAGATACTAATTTTAAACATGGAATAACCTATTTACTGGATAACTGCTGATCTGCTGTATTATCAATATTGTTATTATTATTATTATAGTCACTCCTGTTTAATGATTAGTGGCAGCAGCAGTTAAGTTGTTATAATATATGCAGTGCTGTATAACCCTGGTGGGTTTAGTGCTTAATTTTGATTATAATAATAATAATAAGTCTCCTGGCATACATGTCCCTGTACAAAAGCAAACTTTTTCACAAAGTTAATGATCATACATGTAATATATGATACATTTTGTATCATATTAAATGTTAAACAATTATTAAATGTACACTCATTTATAAATGCAAAAAAAAAAAATCTTTTTCTAATTTCTGATACACATTGTTTTGCCACTTACCGATCAGCTTGTAATCTTATGTTGTGACTGAGGCCATACTTAATACAGGGGTACCCCGAGTTTCGAACTTTCTTTGTTCCAGAATGCTGTTAGTGCTGTTACTGAACGAATTTGTTCCCATAAGGAATAATGTAAATTAGATTAGTCCGTTTCAGACCCCCAAAAATACACTTACAAAAGCACTTACAATAATACACTTGCATAATTGGTCGAGTTGGGAGCAGTTCGAAACTCGGGGTACCACTGTATCACTAAATTGCTTTTGGCATGAACATTTATCAAAAACTCTTCAGAACTCAAGGCTTATCCCTTCTACCATCTTCTTTTCATTATACATATACAAATATCATGCTAATACTGATGAGTTCCTGTATCCATGCAGGGATCTGGATGTACAGTACTGTTTAGTATTTATTGCTTAGCTGAAAAATACACAAGACAAAAATAACAAAAAGTATAATTACAATACAGTATATTCATCAAAAACTAAAACCAAAAGTCAACTTACTTGATTGCCTCAAAGAGCTTAGGGTCGGATACTTTTATGTTTCTGGCCAAATTCCATGATAGATGAACCAGAGGAACAATGGACTTGAAGCTCTGTAATTTATTCCACTCATATCTCTCCAAAGCCAGGATATACTGACGTGCAGTAAGAGGACCCACGTTCCAGGCAATGTTATTACACCAACCTACAGCTTGGACCCAGTGAACACAACCTACAAAAGAGCAATATGAACTGCATGAGCAAAACTAAGTACAGACTTCTGAACAATACTCTTAAGTTACTTTTGAGCTAATGAGAGAAAATTTCCTCCTCTTCAAATATTGCCAAGATTGAGGTGTCCCTTAGCTCAGTTAGCAGCACTCTCAGCTCACACACTAAGGGTCCATGGTTCGATTCCCTGCATGGGTGGAAATGTTGAACATGTTTCCTTAAACCTGTTGCCCCTGTTCACCTAGCAGTAAGTACCTGGGTGTTAGTCGACTGTTGTAGGTGACATCTCAGGGGTACTAGTATACCTTAAATATGGCTGGGCTTTGAAATGAGCTGAGGTAGGATAACTATTAGATTGTGAATTTGAGTATAAAAAAAAAGTAATGAAAAAAATGTTTACAATCTAAAATACAGTGGAACTTCGGTTGTCAAACTTGATTCGTTCCAGATGTCTGTTCAACAACCAAAATGGTCAACAACCAAACCAATTTTTTCCATAAAGAATAATGTATATAGATTTAATCCACTCCAGACCAAAAATGACAATATAATAATTAATTAATAATAATGTACTAACTACTACATAAAACAATGTATAAAATTATACAGCACACAGAAACTGTAAAAATGAATGCTAAATGAAAATTTAACCGAAATACTGTACAGTAAATGGAAATTTAACTGCCTTTTACCTGTCAGAAGAGAGCTAATAGCAAACTTCTAGCAGCTTCAAATCTTGCAGGAAAAAGCTGGTAGGCCTACATGCGAGAGAATGGGTCTGCATGGTCAGTGTGCGCAATATAAAAAAAATCCTGCAGCACGCAGTGCATGAGAAAAAAAATGTGACTTTTTGGTTTACAACAGCAACTTTGTGGTGTATTTTCGTATGGTATTTATGGTTGTAGTCTCGTTTTCTTGGTCTCATTTGATAGAATGGAAGATATATTACAGAAATAGAGATGATTTTCAGTGGTTTAAGACTAAAAAGAGCTGAAATTGAACTCAAAGTAGTGAAATGTTTGATTTTTGCGTCCAATATGCGTTAACTGGTGGGTCTAACATGCATTCATGAATGCACTGATATTATTTATACAATTATTACAATTATGCAGTAGTCTGAAAAACATTAAATCTTCTATTTTTTGTGTGAATAAAAATTCAAAATGAAAAGCATGCGTAATATAAGAGGGGCTGGGAGACGTGACTAATGAACAGATGAATTTTGTGTGAAATTGGCCAAATTAATAGTTTCAGATCACTTTATTGGGTAGTTGAAATAGGTAAATGGGCAGTTTCTTGTACTCAATCAATAGAATAAAAGAAGTTCCTAGTGAAATAGCTAATGAGTTTGGTCAACTGGAACAATGGAATTGGCCCAAAATAAATTTGGACGAAATCGCCAATGCGTAAATATCGCCAAGACTGCTAACTTCGCGACAGCATAATTCCATAAGTTTTCCATCAAATTTCGTACTTTTGGTTTCATTACTTTCACAAGATGCACAGCAAGAGCTCTGGTGATCACATTATCTGAGCGTTGTCGGTCAACAACCAAGACCACATACGAAACCCAAATCGAACAAATCGGTTCGAAAACCGATTTGTTCGACAACTAGTCCATTCAACAACCAAGGTTCCACTGTACTAGGCAAAACCCTATGTATGACATTTAAAATAACAAAGCAAAAACCCTATGTATACAATTTAAAATACATAGCAAAAATCGTAGGTGTACCATTTGAAATACAGCGGACCCCCGGTTAACGAAAAAACTTCATCCCAGAAGCCTGCTCAAGTGCCATTACCGAACGAATTTATTTCCTTAAGAAATAATGTCACGTAGGTTAGTCTATTTCAGACCCCCAAAAAATACACTTCCACAAGCACTTACAATATTATACTTACATAATTGTACGATTTCCGGGGTGTTCGTTAACCGGGGGTCCACTGTAGTATACTTTTTTTTTTTTCAACAAGTCGGCTGTCTCCCACCGAGGCAGGGTGACCCAAAAAGAAAGAAAATCCCCAAAAAGAAAATACATTCATCATCATTCAACACTTTCACCTCACTCATACATAATCACTGTCTTTGCAGAGGAGCTCAGATACGACAGCTGAGAATAAGTCCCACCCAACTGTCACTATCCCAGACCCCCTCTTTAAAGTGCAGGCATTGTACTTTCCATTTCCAGGACTCAAGTCCAACAGCTCGTCAGGTCCCAAAAACCATTCGTCTCCATTCACTCCTATCTAACACGCTCACACATGCTTGCTGGAAGTATACATACTGTACTAGGCAAAAAAAAAAACTATGTAAACCATTCACAATAATAAGCAAAAACACTATGTATGCCATTTATTATACGGTACTAGGCAAAAAATCTAAATAAACAAAAAAAAATCAAGATTGGTCAATAAAACTTGGGCATATAGTACTGGCAATTAAATAAGTGTCTGAAAACCATTTACAAAAATGTGAACTAGTAAACACTTTTCCTCACCTGAATTAACCCAAACCATGTCTCCTGGTTTTTGGTGAAAACGATACACTGGTACATTTTCATCGTATAACTCTTGTAAATCTGGCCACCATGAACCGTGAAGATAGTTTGTTCTGTTTCTATGTAAAGAAAAAATAATACAAATTTACGAAGTTATTCAACAGTCAGGTATGTGGAAAGCCACTACCCATATTGGGCAAAGATCATACAAGCTAAGTTATAAAGTTTTTTATTATTCAAGACAATTCAAGACAGTTTTCAAGGAGAATCCCAAATTGTATTATTGCTGTATGATGAAAAAAAATTCTGGTACATAACTTACTTCTCACACAGGTTTGCGATGACTCCCCAGTAAGCATCAGGAACGCCAAACCATTCACAATCTCCTGGTCCAATATTGATATTGATGGAGCAAAAATTATTATTTTCTTGATGACCAGGTGTTCGTGAACCAGGAACCTAGAAATTATAATTAATTAATGGCATGTGCAATATTTCCTAACAAATTATATACTACATATTTAATATAAAAATTAATATATGCCAGACTTATATTTTGTAAACTACCTGAACTAACAATAATTCACCCATCATATTTCATGTTTATTAGATACTGATATTTATGCATAATAATGTTGAACTCCATTGTAACTAACAAGCATTAACAAGTAACTGTCAAAAAATTTATACTTAAACATTACCTTGCTCACACTCCAATGGCACATCTAACCCTAAAAAACACTTTTCTCCACTCTGATCTAATATGCTCCTACCAACGCTCTTATATGGGTGTGAAGCATGGTTGATGAATGTTGCAACAAGGAGAAGGCTGGAAGCAGTGGAGATGTCACGTCTGAGGGCAATGTGTGGTGTGAATATAATGCAGAGAATTCGTAGTTTGGAAATTAGGAGGTGTGGGATTACCAAAACTATTATCCAGAGGGCTGAGGAGGGGTTGTTGAGGTGGTTCAGACATGTAGAGAAGATGGAACAAAATAGAATGACTTCGAGAGTGTATAAATGTGTAATGGAGGGAAGGCGGGGTAGAGGTCAGCCTAGGAAAGGTTGGAGGGAGGGGGTAAAGGAGGTTTTGTGTGTGAGGGGCTTGGATTTCCAGCAAGCATGCATGAGCATGTTAGATAGGAGCAAATGGAGACAAATGGTTTTAAGGACTTGACGTGCTGTGGGAGTGTGAGCAGGGCAATGTTTATGAAGGTATTCAGGGAAACCGGCAGGCCGGACTTGAGTCCTGGAAATGGGAAGCACAATGCCTGCACTTTAAAGGAGGGGTTTAAGATATTGGCAGTTTGGAGGGATGTCTAAACTTGTCGTATCTGAATGCCTCTGCAAAGACAGTGATTATGTATGAGTGATGGTTGAAGTGTTGAATGATGAAAGTTTTTTTTCTTTTTGGGTCACCCTGCCTCGGTGGAAAGCGGCCGACGTGTTGAAAAAAAAATTACACACACGCACTCTTTAATTTACCTTCATGTAAAGTTGCACAGTATTCATGCCCAGGATGGAATGGCCAACATGAGACAGCATGTTCCCCGCAGAAACTACTCTTGCAAATGCTGGCAGCTTCATTAATTCCTGCAGTTGTGCACGCCACTTCTTTTCATCGGACAAGTCAACGTTAGTGCCAAACTTTATCATTTTTTGCACTTTTTTCTTTTTACTGTCATCAGTCTTTGGTGCACCTGCTGCAATTCTGTCTTGTTCTTCTTTCAGGCTCTCTTGGAAACTGGATGCTTGATACTGGGCATATTTTGCAACTGTGGTGTGAGAACGGTGACTGGCACAGGGCCATATTTTAGCTTCGGTTGCAGAATCAATATTCTCATCTGCGTCTTGCTTCAATTGAGTTCGTACCTCAACTGAATGTTCTGGATTTACTTCAACTAAAGTTTTTGTAGAAAAGAGACCCAAATCTAATTTAAGTGCAGAAGCCAAGCCTCGCACGACAGCTATTGGATGTTGAAGACAAAACTCTTGTAACTGTGGTGAGAAAGCTAATTTTTTGTTGTCTAAAAGTACTGAAGGTGTATTCGGTAAAAGCTGCTCCTTGTTCAATTTTACTTTAGGGGGCTCTGGCAATGCTGGAGGTAGCTGCTTGTCTGAAACCATACTTGTATTTCGGACACTAGCTCCTCGACCCTTACATCCACTCATAATATCTGCACTACTCATGTTGATTGAGAATACAGGTTCAGCTGTAGGCTCAACTTTAATTTCACAAAGCCTCATGTTAGTTAAACGAGGTTTTGTTTCGGGTGAAATATTCTGATGTGATACTTTAGTGTCAGGAACTTCTTGTTTGATGTATGTGATGCCCGACTGTAATGTGGTTGAAGTGGATGCAGAAGTTGGTGCAGATGTTGTGGATGGAGAAGTGGTTGTGGTAGAGAATTGGGTATTGGGCAAGGCTACTTCTGGACCAACATCACCGGCCTTTGCTAATTCATCGATTACATCTTCCCCTTGAGCTAAACGATTTAATAAATCTTCTGCAAGTGATGTGGTGAACTCCTTTTGACTAATGAGTTCCTTCAGTTCCTGGAGTTCTTGATCACTGACTGTTGTTTCTGGTGTAATACCACTTAGGTCTTTGGGTAATGCCTCATTCAGGTTACTGTTATTGTAGCCATTATTAAAACCATAACTAGCAGAAGTTGTTGGTACTCCTCCATTGGTATACGATTGATTTTGGGTAATGTATCCACCAGTTGAGGAAGGTTGAGAATATGCTTGATTAGGTTGATTATAATTGGTAGTGGGTGTCTGAGGTCTCTGGGTTACAAATCCTCTGTTTACCCCATTTGTTGCTGGTTGTGTATAATTTGGAACACCAGCAGGCTGCCCTGGACGAGCCATCTGCCCACCTTGAACAAAACTGGGAGGTTGACCAAGGCTTGGCGATACCTGCGGGCCCTGCACAACTGTCTGCTGCTGCATTTGTTGTTGCTGATGCATTTTCATCTGATGCTGCTGCATGAGACGGTAATTCTGTTGCAGCTGTTGTAGTTGCTGCTGCTGCTGTGGTGTTAAATTGGCTTGATTCTGCTGCTGATAATGCAATACTTGCATCTGTTGCTGATTGAGGTAGAAGTGTGGTCGTTGCTGATCTCCAGCCAAATCAGGTTTAAACCGCTTGGCATCGTTTCCAGGTGCTGGGTAAGGTGGTGGTGGCCCTGCTGAGCCAGCAGGGCCAAACTGCTGGCCATACTTTTGGAAATTACTGGCCCCAGCTGCTATTGACCTTTGCTGACCAGACACCTGCTGCCCCTGGCTTTGGCCCTGTTGCCTATTGGACATGTCTGTTGTAACAGGTAGGTTCCAGGCCTCCTCAATGCTCAGCAGTTGCCGAGGCTTGTTTACTGCACTCGGCATGGGAGCATTTGCAAGTTGCTGTTGGAGAAATTTTATGCGTGGCGCAAGGTTGGGGTTCACAGGTTTATTGCTACCACGTGTTGCATTCATATAACAGGCTAGAGCATCCCGTGGTTGATTGCAAGTTTCATATAGTATCCCTAGATTAGTCCAAGCTGCAGTGTGACCTTTGTCATATTGTACTGCACAAATGTAAGCTTGTAGAGCATCAATAGGCTGATTTTGTTGCTGGTATAACACTCTGAAAAGATAAATACAGTAATAAATACTAGATACAAATATTTGGAAAAAGTCGATTCTACTCATTCGATATTCTACTGACCAAGTATCATTGATGGGGCAATTTAAGCTTTATAGTTTCCTACTACATTACATATCCAACAACGGTGAGGTTAATCAGAAAAGCATTGCAATTTAATGATACTGATTCACTTTGCAAATCTAATTAATTTTTCCCTTTCTTTCAATACACTGGTCATCTCTCACCAGGGTAGGGTGACAAAAAAAAAATCACCATTATTCAACAGTACTCTTGTCAGAAGTACACAGACATCATAATTCAGATGACTTGAACTGCAACAATTCCACCTCCAGGACTTTTAAGTCCAGATAATTGGTCTCCCCGAAACTGGTTAGCCGGGTTTCTATTTAGTCATAAAGGTGGACAGATGTAATTTGTCCTTTCTATATACAGTAGGACCCTTGTATCCATGGGGGATACATTCCAAGACCTAACGTGGATACCCGAAACCGCGGATAGTAGTGAACCTTGTATATAAGTGGTTTTTTGTTTACATACATACCTATGATAAAGTTTAATCGATAAATTACTCACGATAAATTAGCAGTTTTTCACGGATGGGAAACAATTCAGGGCTTCTCTTAGGATTTGAAGAATTGCCATCATTGCTACTTTTGCACTTTGGTGCCATTATTAAGCAAAATTAAGGGTTATTTTCAGACCACAGTAAACAGCGAATAACTGAAACTGTGGAAACCGGACCCATAGATACTGCTGTCCTACTGTACAGTAAACCCTCGATATAATGGACCCTGATATAAAGGACTTGCTTTGTTTACCATTGAGTGAACATTACGCAGCGCGCTCATTCAAACATTTCACAATAATTTTATTGTGTGTATTGCTTGTTTATTGATTGTCACTATGAAATAAGTCACCATGGGTCCAAAGAAGCTTCTTAGTGGCACCCCTATGGTAAAGAAAGTGAGGAACACCTTCGAACTGAAGAAGGAGATAGTAGAAAAATATGAGAGTGGCATACATGTGGGGAAACTTGCCAGGATATACAACAAAAACAAATCTACTATCACCTCTATCCTGGCAAAGAGAAAAGAAATCAAGGAATGCGAAAGGTGTTGATATGTTAACGAAAAATAGATCACAAACAGTGGATGAGGTTGAGAAGTTGGTGGTGTAGATCAACGAAAAACAGATAGCGGGTGATAATGTTTCCATGGCGATAATTTGTGAAAAGACAAGGCAGTTGCACGCAGATCTTGTCAAGAAAATGCCTGGAACCAGTGCTGATGCGAGTGATTTTAAAGCCAGCAAAGGCTGGTTTGACAGGTTTAGGAAACGTAATGGCATACACAGTATTGTAAGGCATGGTGAGGCAGCCAGTTCAGACAAATGTGCTGCTGAAAAGTTTGTGAGTGAATTTAAGGGGTTTGTAGACACTGAAAAATTCAAACCCTAAGAAGTGTTTAATTCCATGTTCTATGTTGAAGTTGTCACTGTTTATTTCATAGACATCAATGTAATATTTTGTGTCATATTAAGTGTATTAGTTAGTATACATTAGCATAAGTCGTTGAATAACAATCGTATGGTTTTGGATGACATGTTCAGTAACTGTATGACATGTTTCTTTAATATATAATGAAAAAAAAAAACATTAGGGGGGGGGTACAGTTACAGGGTAGTGGTGAATCATATTGTATGTAACTGTGTTTAGTTTAGATTGTTGCGCAAGGTATGGTAATGTTTCTCGTCAATACCTTTGCATGAGTTAGGGTGTTGCAGGTTTGTCCAAGTTTAAGTGTAGTTTTGTCTATAAATTTTTGGGTATCAGTTCTGTTCATGAGTTCTTTTGTATGTATCTATTTTGTTATACATTATGGTATTAAGGTAATATTTTTGCTTATACATGTCAATGTTTTGTATGTGCTGTTATTTTAAATAAAAAAAAAAAACTGTGATGAAACAGGCCTCTTTTGGAATAAAATGCCAAAGAGGACCTACATTACTCAAGAGGAAAAGGCACTGCCAGGACACAAGCCTATGAAAGACAGGCTAACTCTCATGTTGTATAGTAATGCTAGTGGGGATTTTAAAGTGAAGCCTTTACTAGTGTATCACTCTGAAAATCCCAGTGTTCAAGAAACACAATGTCGTCAAAAATAAATTGTGTGTTTTGGAAGGCTAACACTAAGGCATGGGTCACGAAGCAAATTTTCATAGAGTGGGTCCATCAAGTGTTTGGCCCCAGTGTGAAACAATACCTACAGGAAAAGAAATTGGGACTCAAGTGCCTCCTGGTACTGGACAATGCTCCTGCTCATCCTCACAACTTGGCAGACTTTTTGTCTGATGAGTTCAGTTTCATCACAGTGAAGTTCTTGCCTCCTAATACCACTCCTCTCATCCAGCCCATGGACCAGCAGGTCATTTCTAACTTCAAAAAACTCTACACAAAAGCAGTGTTTCAAAAGTGCTTTGAAATGACCTCAGACAGTCCAAGAAGGGAAGTAACCCCAGATAGGGCTTTGATACCTGAAGTCCTTATGGAGGGAGATTCCCCTTCCAAACACTAAGCCAACCCTCACTCCTCCTCCCTATCTTCCAGATGCCAGCAAGTCTCTTCAATAAATTTAAGAAAATGTTATTTTAAATGTAAATTTATAAATTTAATATGTGTTGTTGTTATGTGTTGTGTGTATGTAAAACTATAGTTATTCTTTAAAAAAATGAATTTTTTGTGAATATTTTTGGGTGTCTGGAACGGATTAATTGTATTTACATTATTTCTTATGGGAAATAATGGTTCGACTTTCGGCCAGTTTGAGTTGAGGCCTAGCTCCTGGAACAGATTACGGCCGATACTCAGGGGTCCACTGTACTATATTAGGGCATTTTATTGCTCTTTTTTAGCATTATTTTTATTTAATGGACACTTGGACAACCTGCGTATTAGTCCATTATATTAAGAGTTTACTGTAATAATAATGATGCACATTAGTCAAGGGGAAGCACTAAACTCGTAGGGATCATACAACTCACTGGGAAATGGGAAGTGATCAGATATGATCAAAGAAAGAGGAGTTAGGTCCAGTCCCTTCCATCAAAAGCCCTCCCTTGACAGGCCCCTTGATGCAGTAATGTTGTTATATTTTCATTTTTTTTTTTGGAGGGGAGGGGGCCACAAGCCCAAGGTATTGATGATAGTAAGGAAGGCAGCTTGCCTGGGTCATAAAAGCATATAAAAAATAGAAAATAAACAAGTTTTAGCAGGTGAAAGTAGTAAAGGGGGTTGAAACATACAAAAGACAATAACAGATCAAGAATAAGAATGGAGACCTCACTTTTCTGGAACCAACTTGAAATGTTACTAATGTCACTGAATTAGATAATATGGGTAGTAAAATTGGTTTAAAGCGTAGATCCTGTCTTGCATGGAAGAGTATGCCTATTGCAGTTCTCCATTCCTTTGTTTTTATGTATACAGAACAGCTCCAGGTAATGGGTCAAAAATATCAATTAAAATTAATAAAAAAAAAAATATTAGACAAATGCATAAATGTAAACTTACCCTATAGAACACCAAGTATCAGCATTACCCTCACACTTGTCAACAGAATTTCTGTATGCTATAAATGCATCATGTACTTTTCCAAGGGCAGAGTAGCAGCGACCAAGTAGATACAAACTTTGTCCACTCTTAGGGTCAGCTTCAATAGACTTTTGCAGATATTGTACGGCAGTGAGTTCCCTGTACGATTTCTCTCCCAAACTTTCAACAGTATGGTACATCCATCCTAGTTGGCGCTGGATGTCTGCACGGAGGTGGTTGGGAAGGTCTGGCTCTTTTAGCAGGTTTTCATATGCTTCTCGAGCAGCTCTGTGCTTGTTTTGAAGCTCATACAAGTGAGCAACATGGAATTGAACTGTAAAAGAAAATAAGTGTGAGAATGAAATTGTGTTTATTTATTATGTACATAAATGTAATATGTATCTTAGGAAACTGCATGATATCATATAAATGTAGTATTTTGCTTATCTACAAGTGTCATACAAGCAATAAATGCACTTACTGTATACACACTTGATATAAAATGCTGTAAAGATAATGTAAGTATATGAACCTAAACAAATGCCTCAATATGATGAGACCGGTTACATTAGAAGTATGATAAAAGACAGAGTATGTACTATATATTAAAATACTAATTAGAAAATAAAGCATATATCAAAAACTAAAATTATCATACAATGTTCATGGCAGGACTAGAAAGCCATACATATAAGCAAGATGAAGAAGTATTTAATTTAATTTTTAGAATCCATGAACATAAAAGAATATTAAGAATGAAACTTTGAGTTATTAAATCAGCATTTAGCAACATTAGGCAACACTCCACACCTCCACAAGCCTGGTATAGAAGGTGACAACAGCTCAGTACAACTATTATGTTTGCAGGTATGTTTGATTTAAGTCAGTTGTACTTTAGTAGACTTGTAATTTATATAGGTTGTTCTTGTTACTGTTCACTTAGTTATATTTTCGGTATTTGTTTCTAGGTACGTATGCTTGACCATTTGACTGGGTCTTGAATGCAATGGAAGAAACAAAATGCAGATGTAGTATGCACAGACTTTACAATGGCCTTCAAGAAGAATAATCATATAAAAAAAAAAAACATACCACGGGTGGGGTTCAAACCCACAGTCAGTCTCAAAACTCCAGACCGTCGCATAAGCGACGGAAAGAAAGAAAGAAAGAATAAATAAATAAAATTGATTACAGCCTCTCCTCACTTAGCAACGTACTCGTTTACCAACAACTCAGACTTATGAAGGGCTCTCTGACCAGTATGCATACCTAAATAATGAATATTAGAGCTGATTTCCTCTATTCTGTTTATTACATTATACAGTACACTACTCTATGAACATTTAAAAATATACCAGAAATGTTATAAATGGTGCAAAGGTGACATTAAAACAATATCAAACATGGTTGACACAAACCCACTACCATTATAGTATGCTCCTCACTTAGCGACAAATTCGTTTACAGACGTGGTCTTAGGAATGGAACTCCATCATTAAGTGAGGAGAGGCTGTATATATATGTCGTGACGAATAGGTAAAATTGGTCAATTAGCAAGAACTCATTTAAAGTTAAGTCTTAAAATTTTCTCTTATACATTTAAAGATATATATTTTTTCATTGATGTTAATGTAAAAATTAATAATTTTGTACCAAAAAACCTTAGAAAACTTTCCTAATCTTATTATAACAAGTACAATTTAATTTAGCCTAATCCAACTAAATATATTTTAGATAAGTTTACAATAATTTAATAATAAACAAACACAATGAAATATTTTATTTTCATTAAGTTCAGAATGATTTTTGCGAAATTATTGCATACACAAATTTTCGCTTGCTTATTCAGCAAGAAGAGCATTGCTATTTAAGCCAAAATCGCAAGTTTTACCTATTCAGCACGACACACACACACACATGTACACCTGCACACACATTCACACATGCGTGCATGCGTGTGTGTAAAGGTAGAAAGTTAAAAGTGAACACAGACAAAGTAAGGCGATGAGGGTATCAAATGATTTAGATAAAGAAAAATTGGATATCACATTGGAGGGAGGGAGTATGGAAGAACTGAATGTTTTCAGATATTTGGGAGTTGACTTGTCAGTGGATGGGTTTATGAAGGATGAGGTTAACCATATAATTAATGAAGGAAAAAAGGTGAGTGGTGCATTGAGGTATCTGTGGAGACAAAGAACATTATCCATGGAGGCAAAGACGGGAATGTACGAGAGTATAGTGGTAGCAACACTCTTATATGGGTGTGAAGCATGGGGTGTAAATGCTGCAGCAAGGAGGTGGCTGGAGGCAGTGGAGATGTCCTGTCTAAGGGCAATGTGTAATGTAAATATTATGCAGAGAATTCGTAGTGCGGAAATTAGGAGGAGGTGTGGAGTTAGTAAAAGTATTAGTCAGAGGGCTGCAGAGGGACTGTTGAGGTGGTTTGGTCATTTAGAGAGAATGGAACAAAGTAGAATGACTTGGAAAGCATATAAATCTGTAGGGAAAGGTAGGCGGGGTAGGGGTCATCCTGAAAAGGTTGAAGGGAGGGGGTAAAGGAGGTTTTGTGGGAGATGGGCTTGAACGTCCAGCAAGTGTGCATGAGCGTGTTAGATAGGAGTGAATAGAGACAAATGGTTTATGGGACCTGACAAGATGGTGGAGTGTGAACAGGGTAATATTTTGTGAAGGTATTCCGGGAAACCAGTTAGCTGGCCTTGAGTCCTGGAAATGGGAAGTACAATGCCTGCACTTTAAAGGAGGGGTTTGGTATATTGGCAGTTTGGAGGGACGTCTAGGTTTTTTTTTTCTTTCTTTTTGGGTCACCCTGCCTCGTTGGGAAACGGCCAACATGTAAGGAAGGGGGAAGGAAGGAGGGTAATGAAAAGGGGAGAAAAGAGGGTACGAAAAGGGAAAAAAAGGAGGGTAAGTTAGGGGGAAAAAGGAGGGTAAGGAAGGGGGAAAAAGGAGGGTAAGGAAAGGGGAGGAAGGGAAGGCAGGAGGGTAAGGAAGGGGGAGGAAAAAGAAGCAGGAGGAAGGAAAGGCAAGAGTTAAGGAAGACAGGAGGAAGGAAAGGAAAGGAAGACATGGGGAAGGAGAGGAAGGGAAGGCAGGAGGAAGGAAAAGAAGGGAAGGCAGGAGGAAGGAGAAGAAGGGAAGGTAGGAGGGTCAGGGAAGGGGGGTGGAAGGAGAGGAGGAGGGTAGGGTGGAATGAGAGGAGGAGGGAAGGGTGGAGGGAGGGGATGGGAAGGGGAAGGGAAGGGTGGAGGGAGGGGATGGGAAGGGGAAGGGAAGGGTGGAGGGAGGGGATGGGAAGGGGAAGGGAAGGCAGGAGGGAAGAGAAAGGGAAGGCAAGAGGAAGAAACAGAAGAGTGGAAGGGAAGGCAGGGGGAAGAAACAGAAGAGTGGAAGGGAAGGCAGGGGGAAGAAACAGAAGAGTGGAAGGGAAGGCAGGGGGAAGAAACAGAAGAGTGGAAGGGAAGGGAGATGAGTCTACTAGGAGAATGTTCCAAGGGTCAACACCTCTATGGTCCAATCCATGACCAGGCTTCCTGGTGGATCAAGGTCTGATCAACCAGGTTATTACTGCTGGCAGCACACAGTCCAACATATGAACCACAGCCTGCCTGGTCAGGAACCTATGAAGTTCCCTCTTGAAGACAGCTAGGGGTCAACTGGTAATCCCCCATTATGTATGATGAGAGGCTGTTGAATAGTCTTGGGCCCCTTACACTTATTTTATCGTCTCTCAGTGTACTCTCTGCACCCCTGTTCTTCATTGGGGGTATATTGCACCATCTGCCGAGCCTTTTGCTTTCATTGGGAGTGATTTGTGTGTGCAGATTTTTGACCAGTCCCTCTAGAATTTTCCAGTTGTAAACTATGATGTATCTTTCTCGTCTACATTCCAAGGAGTTCAGGTCAAGGGACTTCAAATGTTTGTTAATTAATAAAGAAAATAAAGATGTTTCACTCAATTTACACATGCAGTGAAGGCTCTCTGTACATTCTTTAGATTTGCAATTTCACCTGTCGTGAAAAGGGTTGTTTACTTTACAGCAATATTACAGCCAAGAGAGAAAACAAGGGACTTAAAAGATAATCACTGGCGTGGCATCCCTTGTTTTGAAGGTTTCCATTATATATCTTATCCTTTTCCTCGCAGCTGTGATAATGATACTGTTGTGATCCTTGAAGGTGACATCCTTTGACATTATCAAGTCCTTCACATAACACATTAGTTTTTTTGCTTTACTGTGTGGTAAAAATTTGCTTTATACTCTGTTTTAGCTTCTATTTCCTCAAGTTTTCCATAAAAGAGTAACTGAAATTTATCCTCATTGAACATCACATTGTCTTTTGTGGCCATCTAGAAAACTAGCTTATATCTGCTTGAAGATATAGTGTCCTGAATGGATAACACACTCATGCAAATTCTAAATTTGTATCAACATCTGAGGCCCCAGATTATGCAACACTTTACCAGAAGTTATAAGAAACATTGCTGGGACAAGTGATATACCTTTGATATACCTTTGAAGAGTTTCGAGAGTATCTACTCTCTGAGCCCGGCCATTGGCCAGGCTCGTCTGGTGCTTGCCTGGTCAACCAGGCTGTTGCTGCTGGAGGCCCGCTGCCCCACATATCCATCACAGCCTGGTTGATCTGGCACCTGGTGAAGATATTTGTCAGTTTCCTCTTGAAGAGCTTCTACACTGGTTCCAGCCGTGTTTGGATATCTTCTGGTAAGATGTTGAATAGTCTGGGACCGGATGTTACTACAGTGCCCGATTGTCCCCACCTCACCTGCCCCTCACTGGGTTTATTTACTTTCTCCCATATCTCTCACTCCAGTATGTTGTTATGGCAGTGTGCAGATTTGTGACCAGGCCCTCAAGTACTTTCCATGTACAGTGGTACCTCGACTTACGATATTTTTTCATTCCAGAATGCTGTTCAAGTGCCATTACCAAACGAATTTATCTCCTTAAGAAATGTTGTAAAATAGACTAGTCCTTTTAGACCCCCAAAATTACACTTACAAAAGCATTTAAAATAAACTTACATAAAGGGTGAGTTTGGGACCATCGTAAGTCAGTACCACTGTATATATTATCATGTATCTCTCTCTCCTCCGCTCCAATGAGTACATGTTCAAGACTTGAAGGCGTTCCCAATAATTTAGATGTTTCAATGGCTCAATGTGAGCCGTAAACGATCTCTGGATTTGTTCCAGCTCTGCTATTTCTCCTGCCCTGAACGGGGCCGTCAGCACTGAGCAGTATTCTAAGTGAGGGAGCACTAGCGATTTGAATAGTGTCACCATCGGCATTATTTCCCTTGTTTTGAAAGTTCTCAATACCCACCCCGTCATCTTCCTGGCTGTTGTGATCTTTGTCTTGTTATGGTCTTTAAACGACAGATCAGCAGACATAATTATTCCCAAGTCCTTTACGTGTTCCTTTCGCTTCTATGTGGTGACCCTCTTGCATTTTGTATATAGTGTTCCTTTTGAGTTCTTCATTTTTTCCATACCTAAGCAGCTGAAACTTATCACCATTGAACGTCATGTTGTTCTCCACTGCCCATTGGAAGACCCTGCTTATGTCCTCCTGTAATTTTTCAGTGTCCTCTACCGTAGTGACTTTCATGCTTATTTTAGTGTCATCTGCAAATGATGATACAAAAGTGTGCTGGGTGTTTTTATCTATGTCTGCTATGAGGATGAGAAACAGCAGAGGTGCCAGGACAGTGCCTTGGGGCACTGAGCTTTTGACCTCGCTGATGCTGGATCTTGCCCTGTTCACTACTACTTTTGTGTTCTTTGTGTTAGGAACTCAAAATCCATCTGCCTACCTTCCCGTAATGCCTATGGCCCTCATTTTGTGCGCTATCACTCCATGATCACATTTGTCAAACGCCTTTGCAAAATCTGTGTAAATCACATCTGCGTTTTGGTCGTCCTCCAATGCCTCCGTAATTCTGTCATAATGGTTCAGCAGCTGTGACAGGCATGATCGACCCGCTCTAAAGCCATGCTGGTTCGGGTTATGTTGGTTGTGCTGGTCCATGAACTTTGTAATCTGCTGTCTCATCACTCTTTCAAAGATTTTTATGATGTGAGAAGTGAGGGCTACTGGTCTGTAATTTTTAGCTAGTGCTCTGCTACCTCCCTTATGCAAAGGAGCTATGTCTGCACTCTTTAAGGCCTCTGGAATTTCACCTAGATCTAAGCTCTTTCTCCACAGAATACTAAGGGCTCTTGCTAATGGTACTTTGCACTGCTTTATAAATAAAGCATTCCATGAATCTGGTCCAGGTGCTGAGTGTAGAAGTATTCAAGAGAAAACTGGACAACTATCTTCACCAAGTACCAGATCAACCAGGCTGTGATGGATGTTGGCCAGTGGGAAGGGAGGGAATGAGGGAGAGGTAAGGGAAAGGAAAGTTGGAAGAAAAGGGGTGAGGGGGAGACAAAGTCAAAAGGAATAACAGAGGGGAATAAAGGAGAGAGGGAGAGGGGGGGGGGACTCAAAATTTAACTTTTGTATACAATATAATGACCTCCCTCTAGCCCTTTTTACCTCTAAATGCTGTATAACATTCACCTTCTGTACTTAACTGGCAAACTTGGAATATAGTGACCTATTTTTCTGTTTTTTTGCTAATACCCAAAACAGTGATTATAATACACCAGGTGGTTCTCTGCTAAACAACAAAGAATATGACAAACTGAATAATTCTATCAACTTACTTTCAAGTTTAGAAAATGATGCTGGACCAGCATCAATTAGTGCTGATTGGAAGTGTTTCAGTGATGATTCATAGTCACTTTGGACTTTAAACATTAACCCCAAGCGGAGATGAACTTCATTGGCTCGGCTGAAACCAGGTTCGATGTACAATACTTGTTGAAATGCCTTGATAGCCCTGAAAAAAAAATAAAGCTTAATAATGTGTAAACTTACATGGAAATACATAAAAGTACGAAAATAGCAATGCGAGTGCAATTTCACGTTATGAACACTTCAGTGTTCATAACCTCAAACCAATAATTATGAAATGATAAATAATAAATGTTAACCCATCCATATTATATTTAATCAGTTAATTCAGCCATTTGTTTAGGAGCAATATGCATATTCTCCCCTTTCAGTCTCAAATAACTTGACAAGTTGTGAATTACGTAGTACATTTTCATGTCAAACATATCAGGAAATTAAAAAAATTAACAAGGTGATGTAATTAATTTTGTACACTGAATAAACAAACTATCGTCATGAATAAGTCAACAGATTGAGCAACCTCATTTACAATACGTATTCTTGTAGGGTGTTTGACTTGTCATTTAAATTTGTAAAATTGTAGCCTTTAAATTCAGTCATTCGCATTTTCTTTCATTCATTCATTCATTCTCTCTCTCTAAAACTAAAGTAATAGAATCGCTAAATTAAAAAAATAAACACCTCAGTAAAAAAAAATCATTTTTTTTTTTTTACAAAACTAGAACCATAATCAAAGTTGGATGCGAAAATAACTGCAAAGAGAAGCAGTCCATATTAATACAGGAGACCATACAAGTGGAACATGTGTCAACCAGAATTGCTTGATTCACCGGCACTAAGCTCCACACAAGACACTACTCAAACACTTAATTTATAATGTGAAAGACACATTAATTAAGAATTCCACTTTTATTCCAACCAGCTACACATACGAACTTTTGTTTTATGGATAATTACACAATTTAGTCTAACAGTTTTAACCTAAACTGAAGTAAACATCTTGTGAATATCAAGAAAAGTTTTACACAGAATAGATAAGAGCTTTGTAACACATGCTGGACTGACTGCACTAGATTCTTACGAATGAGTGATAGTAGTACTGCAACAAAATATTTGCTAGTTCTTGTTGGTGAGCAGCGAGTATCGGCTAATTTTTATATCGGTATCATAGTATTGGCTAATTTTGATAGTATACATATTAGTATTAGCTAATTTTGATACTGGTATCGTTAAGTATCAGCTGATATTATTGGTATCGGTAAATATCGGCTGATATTGGTATCGGTAAATATCGGTTGATATTATTGGTATCGGTAAGTATCGGCTGATATTATTGGTATCGGTAAGTATCGGCTGATATTATTGGTATTGGTAAGTATCGGCTGATATTATTGGTATTGGTAAGTATCGGCTGATATTATTGGTATTGGCTGAGTTTGATGGTATCAGCTTCGCCGTAAAACTGAGTACTATTGGTAACGGCCAAAATAAATTGGTATACATAGTCCCATCCCTAGAATTCAGTGCAATAGTAATAAGTTTACGGTCATGATTTGTCACAAAACTTTAAATAGGAGGTATTTGTGGTTGAGTTATTTAAGAATTATTAAGAGTAGGTGTAAATTTCCAAAGTATACGTATCTGTAACTAACCAAAGTCAAGCAGAAGTGACATCAAAGAGTCTACTGATTTTGTTGGATGCGCCATAGATGTGGTTCCTCGTGCATGACAATGATGATTGATGGAGTGACTGGTGTCATTCTTCCTCTGTTCCAAGTTTTTTAAGTTTAGCTCAAGTTGTTTTCGCACTGTTACCCTCAAATTACTAGCTGACAACGTAAAGTTGTAAGGCGAATGCCATGAAGGTATACGCCTTTACTAATTCATCAATTCTATCATGCAATTGAAGGGGAACGTGACAAAGAATCCACAAAATGTGTACAGTTGTAGAATTCTTGTGTCTGACTTCCGATATAAGCATGTCACAATTGACATTCGTGAAGCTAAGATCATTTACAGATGACAGAGAATCACAATTAAGGTGTTAATCTTAAGATACTTGGGCACATATGAGTGCAAGGAACAGCAAACAGTTCAGTCTGAAGGGTGGAAGCCCATTTATTGATGCGTGCTCCAATTTCTATATAGGAGTCATTGCTTTACTTGCCAACAGCACTACCAGTTGCACGAGTGGGTGGGTGAACAATGCCATCAACAATTTGCAGAAGAATGCCTGGTGACTATGGCATCAATACACTTAAGGCATCATACTTAGCTTCAAAACGAAGCTTCGACTTTAATGAGGTTCTCTGGGGTCAAGTGAGCAATACCGATTGGGAGAGAGGTAATTTACCTGTTGCCTTAATTTACATGTATCGTTTATCTGGTTCACTCGGAGGTTAGTAAGTTTTCCTTATCCAACTGGAGGCGTGCTGACCTGTTGTGAAGAAAGTCTGGAGGAGTTCGGTGCAAAGGTTTGTACAGCTAAGGATGGGATAAGAACATAAGAATGGAGGAACACTGCAGAAGGCCTACTGGCCCATACAAGGCAAGTCCTTATCAAAACCACCACTACCTAAGAATTTATTCCCGTACTCACGACACCAATCAAACCCAGCCCCTCCCACTCCTATATTTGTCCAATCTCTTTTTAAAGCCACCCAAGGTCCTAGCCTCTATCACCCTACTCGGAAGATTGTTCCACGCATCTACAACTCTGTTCGAAAACCAGTACTTGCCTATGTCCTTTCTAAATCTAAATTTATCCAATTTAAATCCGTTATTTCTGGTTCTTACTTGGTCCGATATCCTCAGTATTTTATTAATATCTCCTTTGTTTATGCCCATCATCCACTTGTACACCTCGATGATATCTCCCCTCATTCTACGTCTCTCCAGAGAGTGGAGATTCAACGCTCTAAGTCTATCTTTATACGGGAGATTTCTTATACTGTAAATCATTTTAGTCATTCTTCTTTGTATGTTCTCCAATGAATCTATATCCATCCTGTAGTAAGGAGACCAAAACTGAGCTGCATAATCCAAATGAGGTCTCACTAGTGATGTATAGAGCTGTAAAATAACTTTGGGACTTCTGTTGCTTATACTTCTTGAAATAAATCCTAGTAATCTGTTAGCCTTATTACGCACACTTAAATATGACTACTACTCAGAGGAACTCTTGTATTAGTTTACATTTTACAATATATACAACCTATATACACCACGGAATAATTGAGTATTTCTTGTGTAAATTGACATTTTGAGAGATATCAGCGAAAATAGCACATATTTTTTTGAGGCGCAGGCGAGAGAGATGCATGATAATATACACTTGGAAAATCCTAGAGGGATTAGTATCAAACTTGCACACGAAAATCACTCCATATGAAAGCAAACGACTCGGCAGGAGATGCAGCATTCTCGCAATGAAAAGCAGGGGCGCCAGGAGTACATTGAGAGACAACACAATTAGTGTCCGGGGCCCAAGACTGTTCACTGCCTCCCAGTATACATAAGGGGGATTACCAAGAGACCCCTGGCTGTCTTCAAGAAGGCACTGGACAGGCACCTAAAGTCAGTACCTGACCAACCAGGCTGTGGTTCGTACGTCAGTTTGCGTGCGGCCAGCAGTAACAGCCTAGTTGATCAGACCCTGATCCACCATGAGGCCTGCTCTCAGACAGCCGCGGGGGCGTTGACCCCCGAAACCCTCTCCAGGTAAACATCAGAGCCAGTCAACGCTTACTGTAGAATTGAATCTTCTCACGTGATTGCTGAATGTAACAAAAAAATGCGTCAAGCTGATAAGTTAAGTTTGGTTACTTTTTTACCATTTGCGCAACAAAACTGTCAACTGCAAACCAACTCAATATTTCACAATTCAAACCATAATTAATGGGCGAAGTTGATAGAGTAGCGATCGTAAAATATACCCAAAATATCATACAAGTCTAAATAAAGTCGAATCCCCATTTTAAAGATAAGAGAATTGTCATTGTATAGATAAATTGGTCTTCAATGACCCGCGTTACAAACATAATCGCGCACAGCCGATAAAGATTTAAGCCTAACAAATCAGTCAAGGACTTACCACAGGGGTGAGGAGTGAAGAAAGGGAGGCTGCTCTGGAAGCAGGAGGCGAGATAGTGAGGGGTGGGACACCTGAGAGAGCTGTAGTGGAGGTGATTCACTCACTATGTGGTTCCGGCCTTGTTGCAGCACTCAACACCCTCTCACACCCACACAACGTTTCTTACTATCTTACCTCTTTCCCTGCTGCATATTTACTAAGACCACCACTGTTAAAGTATGGAATCCACGCAGATCATTAAGGCTGCAGTTCACTTTAGCACTAATATGGAGAATATATTAATACCTAATTCTGAGACTACAGTGAACTCGTGGTTATACAAGTGCCGAATCAGCCCGGTTGTGGTAGCTATGTGGGCATGCAGGCCGCTAGTACGAACAACTGGTTAAACCTGGCAGTCAACGAAGCAGCTTAGCATTAGGCCGGGTTGCTGAGGTAAAAAAGCCCTCGAAATATACCTTTACCTTTGATGAGCTTCGGGTTTCACTACTCTCGGAGCCCGGCCATTGGCCAGGCTCGTCTGGTGCTTGCCTGGTCAACCAGGCTATTGCTGCTGGAGGCCCGCTGCCCCACATATCAATCACAGCCTGGTTGATCTGGCACCTGGTGAAGATACTTGTCCAGTTTCCTCTTGAACGCTTCTACACTTGTTCCAGCCGTGTTTTTGATACCGTCTGGTAAGATGTTGAATAGTCTGGAGCCACGAATGTTGATACAGTGTTCCCTTATTGTGCCCACCGCACCCCTGCTCATCACTGGGTTTATTTTGCACTTCCTCCCATATCTCACATACGTTCAGATAAATCACAAGTAGTATATACCCCCTGACAAAACGTTGTCAACCTTTATCAGTAGTATTTCATTAACACATTTAAATGCTGTTTTCCATATTCCATCCACCACCCTACATTTAATAGTTTTATATGGTATTGTGGCTATACTTACCGACTAATACTCGGCGAACTTGGGTATTAGTTAATATTTTACCTATGTACATCACGGAATAAGCGACATCATTTATGTTGTATAATTAAGTTAGCGATAATAAATCCGTAGAAAGTACTAAAAAGCCTAGTCCCAACTCTGCACATTGTCATAACATACTGGACTGAAAGATATGGGAGCAAAGTGTAAAATACACCAAATCAACCAGGCTGTGATGGATATGTGGACCAGTGGGCCGCCAGCAGCAACAGCCTGGTTGATCAGGCAAAGCACCAGACGAGCAAGCCCAACAAGAAAAACTATCAAAGTAGAAAACTATCGAAACTCTTCAAAGGTATGATATTGTTTGTTACAAAATCATCAAGTTCGTATAATAATAATAATAATTTATGAATTAAAATATGCATAACCACAATACTAGCAGCTTAGCTACGGAATACGTCATAGATATGAACCGTTAGTAACGCTTACATTAACAATTCATTACGACTAAGTCTATGGTGGATATTTCTATCAATATCTTTTAGCATAAGTTATAAACTGGATTACACAACTGAAATACGCCAACAATAAAAATTATTAAAATTTGGGAAAATTTCATAGAAACAATAAAAGGAATGTTAAGAAAGTGGAAGATTTTGAAAGCGGAGTGAGCTCTGGGATTCTCACTAGACAGGATGCTGTGTCCGCCGCCAGGTGGCAACTACAGGATATCCTGCGCTGCCTCAGGTAAAGAATTATGCCCACTCCTGCAAATCATTAACACTCACTAAGGCTTACAATTCTTATGCACTATATGGGATACAAGTACGCTACAAGAAAGGGACTAACATACCGACCCGAAAGCGAGTGACATTGCCAAAAAAGTAATTAGGATACAAGAAACAGACTACAGGGGTGTGCCAAGTATCGATATCGGTGGTATTGGCTAATTTGGATGGCATCGGTATCAGGAAGAAATGATATCGTCTTATCCTTACGGATTATGTAAAATTAACTGTGTTTTTAAACCTTTACAAATATCAAGAAATTTAATTCCACCAGTGTCTTCCTTCCATTGTGTCTTCCTTTGCTGACGATACTAGAATTTTCATGTCATACATGATATAAACCAAGTCTACAAAAAAATATAAAGTTCAATAAGGACAAATTTCAGTTACTCGTTATGGAAAACTTCAGGAAATAAAAGTTAGAATGAAGTATACAACAAATTCTAACCAAACAATAGAGCGAAAAGCTAATGTGAAATCCTCACTAAGAAAATAACAGGCATCAGAGACCCCAAGACTGTTCAACAGCCTCCTAGCATACATATACGGAATTACCAATAGGCCCCTAGCTGTCTTAAAGAGGGAATCGGACAGATACCTAAAGTCAATACCTAACCAGTCGGGCTATGGTTAGTGGACCTAGTAGTGACCAGTGAAGAGGCGGGGCCAGGAGCTATAATTCGACCCCTTCAACCACAATTATGTGAATACGTACGTTGAATTGCGAGCGGCTAGCGGTAACAGCCTAGTTGATCAGGCCCTGATCACCAGGACTGGTCACAGACTGGGCCGCGGGGGCGCCTACCCCCGGAACACCCTCCACGTAGGTAGATCCCCCTCACAAGATCCATAAAATGCACGAATATACCCTTAGGAACATTAACGATTAAGAAATATTACTACGAATGAAACTACGTCATGTAAAAGTAAATGTTTAACAAGAAGAGGACGGAGGGGCAATCTGGGAAATTATGGAGGGGAAGGGGAGGGGTGCGGAAGTCAGTTGTAAATAGCGGATACTGCGACACCGGACAAGTCTTGAGAGAAAGCCACCGGATGTAAAGGTCACGTTCCTGCCCTCGACTACCCACGCCCTGTGTCACAACAGTATCAATACCTCAGTCAGAAATAAATACAATTACGCTTCGTTCATCTTTAATTTGTTTTCCATCGAGAAAAGTTTCTGAGACACCTGCTAATCTGTCAGTAGTTACCAAGCTACAGATTACTGATTAATCTAAATATAATAATTGCTTGTTATATTTTATAAACAAAACTAACAAGTAGTATGGTGATACGTTCGCCAAAAACTTTCCTTTCAACGGCCAGATGAAACTAAAATATTAACTTTAATACTACCTACCTCAAGACTGTACCGGGGGATCAACGCCTCCGCGGCCCAGTCCCAGACCAGACCTCTTGGTGGATGACTTAATTAATCAGTCTGTTGGTTTTAGTCTCACGAAGTTCAACGTTATGCATCACAGCCGGGCTGATCGGGCACTGATTTAAGAAACTTGTTCAGTTCCCTCTTGAAGTCTTAGCCCTTTCACATTTATCGAGTTTTCCCTCAGTTTACTCAATGCACTCCTGCTTTTACCTGGGCATTTTGCGCCGTCTGCCAAGCCTCTTACTTTCATGGAGAATGATGTATGCAGATTTGGAACCAATCATTCAAGAATTTTCCAAGTGTGGCTTATGATGTTCCTCTCTCGCCTACGTTCCAAGGCGTACTTTCACTTAAGTGTAATACTTAAAATTATGTTTTTTTAGTTTAATTAAAAAAATGTCATTTTTAAAATACGAAAAAAAATTGCCAAAAATGTATTCAGATTTTATCTCTGAATCGAATCAGTGATAAACTCTTTACCAACTGGGAATTATATCCTCATGAAAAAAAAATAAAAACTCGGTCTGCTTTCTTTAAAGCTTAACTTCGTGCTTTAAAGTAAAGCCGAGGCTTAATTTCACAACAGCGTGTTTAAATATAAAAAAATATAATCTACTAAATAATAGTTTCCACACACTACCCTACACACACACACACACACACACACACACACACACACACACACACAGTGGATATAACTTTGACAAAAGATACGGACAAGCTGTTGGAGAAGCGGAAAACAGGTACTCGGGGGCACAGCTGGAAGTTAAAAACAGATGAGCCGTACGTTGTCAGGAAGTTTTTTTTTTTCAGTCTCAGGGAAGTGGAATGATCTCGACGACGAAGTGGAGGCAGGCTCTATACAAGTTTCAAGAACAAGTACGATAGAACCCACATAGCTAGAAGGGAGTGAATCGGGCATGCGGCAAGCTGAGGCGGAGCTAGGACTTGACTCTTGCAACTACCTATAGTTGAGTACATATAGGCGAGCACGCGCGTGCAAGGACACACCAGGAGCTGCGTGCGTAAGTACACGTGTACACACACATACGGGGCCAGGAGCTATGAATCTAATCCTGCAACCACAATTAGGCGAGTACACACACACACCCCGAATACGTTTTTCTAAATTTAAAACTTTTCAAGCACTATACTTCTGCCCATAATTATAAAGTGGTTGATATGATACGAATATATCCTGCCTTTAAACAGTCAGTCAGCCCAGTAAAGATGAGTACAAGACTGCCAAGGAGCCTCACGGAAGTAAATATTTTAGGTAGCTTTAAAAATAGATTAGATATAAGAGTAAGAATAGTTAGGTATGAGTAACACCTGTTTCATGGTCAAGAATAGTTAGGTATGAGTAACACCTGTTTCATGGTCAAGAATAGTTAGGTATGAGTAACACCTGTTTCATGGTCAAGAATAGTTAGGTATGAGTAACACTCGTTCCATGGGCCAGTAAGTCGACTGTAGTGATACTGTTTTAAAAACAAACAATACTTATGTTTGCTAGGCGAGCATAAATTCGTGCTTGCTCAGCACTAAGTAAAGTTATACGCTCTCAGCAGTACAGGGACTCGAGGATCATTAATGAAGACAAATGGCTTCCCACACACCCGCTGGATGCACATTACCAAAGTGTCTAGACCTGCAATTATATAAAGCTACCTACTGGTTCCCAGTAGCAACAAGAACTTCAGAGCAAAATTGTTTGAGTAGTGTTGACAGCGAAAACATTAAATAGCAAGACAATTTTGTATACGCAACATAAACCCACATTTTATTCAGAGCTAAAAATACATATAGGGTAATTATATTTATTAAAAGTAAGAGAGGGGAACTATAACAGCACATAGTGATGATACAGGGAAGGTGGAGATTGAGTGGAGGAATAGAGCTGGTTGCGAACTCATGTCTGGCAAGGACGAACCTAGGCTAGGCTTCTTGCCAAACACCTATAGCTTTATACTGCTTGCAAACTATGACACTTTCTGACTCATCCCAAACCAAGAAGGTAAGTAACACTACACTGCATCGTCATAATTTCATTGATACTGTACTTTCTGTTAGTTGTTTTTAATAGCAAGCTGTCGAGTATTACCCTGAGTGAGACAATGTGGCAACTATGGAGGCGCCGCGTACCACAACGTCCCCAAGTTGTGTTCCACTGCCTCACACTAACACAGGAGAACACTACCCTTATTGCCACTAATAACCTAAACATGACACTAACACTGCCTTTTCTGTCACTAATTACACAACCATCGGAATTTAAAAAAATATATGATGAACAAAAATGATTACAGAGTACTAAAATCGTTTGGTTACTCAGTGCTTTAAACATTTCGTTTCTAACATTATCAAATTGCATTATCATTGTCAACTTGCTACGGTCATGACTAATTCACTCTTACAGTACATAACTTAATCACAAAACAATTAAACTTTTCAGTATTATTTACATTCCATCATTCAAATCTATATTTTGCTGTCACTGGCCGTGTTAGCAAATTTAGACGAAAGGGGAAATATTCCCACCATTTACTCCAAAAGAGATACTGGGTTTTCAAGTGGATAGAGACCCCTGTGGGAAGAGTGGCACCCCTCCCAGAAAAGCCCCTACTCCTAGGCACAAAGCGCTTAATTAGGTTTAAGGTATACCAGGAATAATAAAGGCACAATCAATCTGTTTAACCATAAGAATACTATAACACTATAGTCCCTAAAATAGGGATTAAATTAAATTACATGTGCATTTCCAAATATACACCACTCATAGCATCCACCTGACGCCGGGTTACCTTAAACGTGGCGGCGAGGCTTAACTAACCTAATGAAAGCCCACAAAACACACAAGGAATTCTCTAGTGTAATGATGAATCACGAAACCATTATAGAACATATGTAACAGAAAATATGAAAACATTCACTTTCATGATGTATGTTTAAAAGTCCTTTAATAATTTAAAAGTCAGCAGCAACTGAACAACATGCAGGTCGCTCTTGGTTATGCAATTATAATTATACTGTCTGGGTTAGCGCACATGTTAAGCGGGTTTTAAATGTCTGGGCAGAAACAGGTTTCCATATCCAGAACAATTGCGAGGGGGGAATACGGAAGGATTATACCTCTTACCTGTTGCATTTCTGGGACCGGTTTTGAGAATTTTACTATGTAGCCCAGTCTGATGCCAGGATTTCTTGGTGGCTGCAATCCTCTTACCACCAAAGCCTGGCTGATAAGGCATCTGTAGAAAATTGTCCAGTTCATTCTTTAAGAAGTCTCAGCATTACCGGTTTTGTTTTTCAATCGGCTTCGACTTCCATGACCAGAGCCCTGGTAAGGAGGGAAGGATGGACGAGAACGGATGTAAACGGACTAAGTTGGTTAGGATTGTGTGGGGGGGGGAGAAGAACAAAGATTTTGATTTGAACATATGGTAATGTATATGTGTAATTTATGCTTTACGCTTATTTTTCATCGCTTACATTTTATTATACTGTTGCAGCTTTTTGTCTGCAATGTGGGTTAAGAAAGTAAAGATACAAGAAAAATGCACTGTGATACTATTAATGTTTTCAGATTACCAAGTGATGGTTTTACAATGAAAAAACATTACTGCAGTTATACAAACTATCAGTAAGAAAACAAGAATGAAATGCATGCTTTTAGGTTCTCACCTATATTTTCAAATGAAATTTGATGTGTAACTCACGAAGGCGCTTTAGCATTTACATTACTTTCTCCTGTGGTATTTCTGTATAACCTCTCGGTGTTTATACCATGCCGGATCAGCCGGGCTGTGGTTCGTACGTTGGATTACGTGCGGCCAGCAGTAACAGCCTCGTTGATCAGGCCCTGATCCACCAGGAGGCCTGGTCATGGACCGGGCCGCGGGGGCGTTGATCCCCGGAATGCCCTCCAGGTAGACCCCTTCCAGGTATGTTTCGTACTACCCACCTGCCAAAAGGAGGCCAGGGGTCACCATCTTATGGGAGGCAGCGAGTGGCCCAACCTCGGGTGCATGGGTCTCCCCATTAACCCCTAGGCTCATCACTCACTACACAAACTGATGGCTGAGTTCCGCCCTATAAGCTACAAGAAGCCATGACAACCACACCAGCCATAGAACTCCACAATCTATATTTCATTCGCTCCACAATTTTGGAATAACATACGAAACTTGGAAAAACTATAGTGCGGTTGGCTGTAGACCCTGTGAATCTAGCAGACAAAAGAAAGTAAACACGAACCTGTGAATCTAGCAGACAAAATAAAAAGTAAATACGAACACACGCAATACAAATAAATCCCATAATACTAAGTTTAAATAACAGTTGATGACGTCCAGGTAGAACCCCCCCCCCTTTAGACTAACAAACTACACTAAGCGTAACTATGCTTTCAACGTTTTTCACTACCTCTGACACACAACTGATGTACCTTTTATGAGTTTCGAGTTTTTCTACTCCCAGAACACGGCCAGGCTCGTCTGATGCTTTCCAAGTCAACCAGACTGTTGATGCTGACGGCTCGCTGGCCCACATTATCCATCTCAGCGGTTCTTCTGGTACCTGGTGAAGATATTTGTCCGGTTTCCTTTTGAAGACTTCTACACTTGTCCCAGCAGTGCTTCTGATATCTTCTGGTTAGATGCTGAATAGTCTGAGGCTACGGATGTTGATACAATGTTCTCTTATTGTACCCACGGCACCCCTGCTTTTCACTCTGTTTATTTTGCGCTTCTTCCCATATCCCTCACTTCAAACAGAACTGCTGGTCTATCCTTGTCTCAAGAACACAAGCTGAAAGTTATGTCTTACAAATTTCCATTTCCATTCAGCATATAATTGTCATTACTTTTGTGTTTCTTAATTCTTATTTTTCTAGTGTTTCTTTTCCAATTTATGAGGCTTGGGTTAAGTGGCCGCATAGTTAATCATTGGATTCGTTAACACACAAATCTATAGGCCTGTGAAAATTCAAATGACTCACAAATATCAAAGTAAACGAGAAAGATTACGTTACTACCTCACTGTGTGTGGTAGTAACTCCAGTCTCATGAATGGAATCACTAGTACACACCATTCAGGTTCCTACACGCTCGGTGAGCAAAATAGCCTCGTGACGAACCAGTTCAGAATAAAAAAAAACTATGGTCGCGAGATTGCCATAAAAGATTACCTGTGGTTAACTCGCGGATGGTTCCGGAGATTATCGCCCCTGCGGTTAGGTCAGAGACCGACTAGGTCTCCCTGTTGATCCTGGTAAGTCAGGCTGTTCCTGCTTGCTGCACGCAGTTCGACAGAAGGTGCTGACGAAGGAGGAAAACTGCACATTTCCAATGAAACAGCATTCTAAACGTCAATGTATTATGGCAATAGTAGCTATGCATTTGTAACAGTCCCAAAGGTACACTACAAAATATTTAATATATTCGCCGAATCCGCAGGATGTATGCATCAGTACCCACAGGTGCATAGGATCCCCAAGGGTCATTAGGATCACCAAAGATCATGTACATCATAACGCAGGATGTAAACCTTCAATTTTAGACAGAGCATTTTCACATTATTTAAACTCCTCTTAATCAATACATTAATAATCAGAGACACTGCAGTGAGGATAATAATCAACAGATGAGGGAATTCCATAACTTACTGTACTAATAATGGAAAGGAATATACAATTACTGGTAAAATATCAATTAAGATAGGGTTATATATTAAGGGGGCAGGGTATTACAATGATGTATTACACAACTATGAAAACTGTTAATACAAATCAGACACACAATCACTCTGGAGGGTTCCCTTTTTTGGAACCGTGCGGGTTTGCCTCTACCCCATCCATAAAGGCCGGACCCCGCTTGACTTTCCCATTATAAAAAATAACTTTACACTAAGATCAAGTTTTAAATTATTATAACTTGAAAGAGGGAGAAAAAATAAACCCAGCCGGGTATTTGATCCTCACCTTACTACAGCCATAACCCTCGCTCCATATCTTCATTGTTAGAGTAGTGAATAATTGTATTCCATCTAATGTTTTTCACTGTCCTCAGTATATTTACCATGATAATTAATGTAGTGATTAAGTGGCGTTTAAATAATGTAAATACTATCATAAGGTGAAGTACTTCACCCCCCCCCTCCCTAGGTAGTGGACTGGAGCAATGGCAAGAGACTGGGAGAGTATACTGAGTACGGAAAGAATTCACTTTCCCTATTTCCTGTACAGGACTATTTATGAATTATATTCAGCATGGTAATTAAGTTTTGGACACGACACATTAAACTCTTGTAACTGTTGCAGCGATCAGTAAATGGCAAACTGCATAATATTTTTCTAATACCCCTCTCCAAGATTCCCAATCCCCCGTGTTTCTTTACAATATAATGTTGAAAACTGATTGATTCAGTGATTCATGGATAGTGGTGAACCAGTGCAGTGATGAACCCACTGCCTGGGTCATGATGATAAAACTGATCAACTATATTAATTATAATGAAATTGTTGGATTTCGGGTGATACCTCAGTGATCGGTCTGACAATCATTGGATCATAAAACATCACTGGATCACGAAGGACCATGTGATCACCAAGGATCATCAGATATCCTCCCCCCACATCATGGATAAATTAAAATTACATATGCAATTTCCTAATAAGTTAGATAAATGGAGCCTATTGCAGCATTTATTTACCAAGTAAATTACTGATGATAGCAAAATGTGCCTAGTCACTACACCTGCTTACCCAGCTGCCTACATTGTCGTTGGTAGACTTTCACTCTACCCCTCGGTCTCGCTCTCCCTTAATTACTGGCTTGCGCGTTATCATATATCACTAGTTTGTTTGCTTGTAATCTTAAAAAAAAGTATTACGCTCTTATTCGCTTACGTGTTTTCTTTCACTTTTACTCAAATAAAGTGATTGACACGAGAAAGAATAGAGCTCAGAAGAAGAGAAAAAAGTAATAAGAGTAGTATATCATGTGGTAGTAGTAGTGGATCATGTGGTAGTAGTAGATCATGTGGTAGTAGTAGTAGGTCATGTGGTAGTAGTAGTAGGTCATGTGGTAGTAGTAGTAGATGTGAGGCGTGGTAGTTGATTTGGGAGGAGATGGGTATAACAGAGACAGGCAAGTGGATATTCGGCTTTCTGACAAACAACACAAAGTAGTGGTAAACAAAGCAAAAATCCAGCATTAGTAAAGTAAAAAAAAAAATTAGTGTCTCAAGGGTCGGTCCTGGCACCTTTACTGTTTCTCTAGTGAACATAGATAAAAACGTTGGCAACAATTTCGTATCAGCATTTGCAAATGATACTAAAATAAGCATGAAATCATCTCTAGAGATAACACGGAAAATTTGCAAGATATAAAGTCTTCCAGTGGATCGTGGAGAACATGACATTAAATGGTGATAAGTTCCAATTACTTATACCTTTGATATATTTTGATGAGTTTCGAGAATTTTCCTACTCGCAGCCCGGCTCTGGGCCAGACTTGTTTGGTGCTTGTCTCATCAACCAGGCTGTTGTTGCTGGCGGCCCACTGGCCCAAATATCCATCACAGCATTGTTGATCTGGCACTTGGTGGAGGAAACTGTCTAATTTTATCTTGAAGACTTCCAGCAGTGTTTCTGATATCTTCTGGTCTGTTCTTAAAAAGTCTGGAACCACGGATAGTGATACAATGTTCTCTTATTGTGCCCACGGTGCCCCTGCCTTTCGATGGGTTTATACATTCTCCTATATCTCCCTTCAGTAAGTTATAGCAGTGAACAGATTTGGAACCATGACCTCGAGTACCTTCAACGTATATACCTCTGTTGAGTTTCAAGTGTCTACTATTAACGGAGCCCAGTCCTGGGTCAGGCTTGCCTGGTCAACCTGACTTGCTGCTGGCGGCCCTCTGGCTCACATATTTATCACAGCCTGGTTGATCTGACATTTGGTAGTGATATTATCATCATACCTCCTCTGCTCCAGGACGATGAGGTTTTCCCAGTAATTTAAATGCTTTTAGTGGGTCTATGCAGACTGTAAATGATCTTTGTATCTGTTGCAGCTCTGATATATTTCCTCCCTTGAACGGAGCAACAGCTTGGTTGACCCGACAAGCATCAGAGAAGCGTTGCCCAGGGCTAGGCTGCGCGAGTACCCCAAGTATAAAGATGATAGATTTTGCTATAGGTCGTGGGAGGGGTGAAGAAGCTAGGAAAAGAGGGTAGACTTTCCCAGGGACGCGGCAAAGGATGGGGGTGGTAGACATATTTGCTGCCCCCTAACCTTCCCAAACCACCCTATAAACTCACGTTCCCTAACTTTCCACCACATAAGCCACAAATTACATGGGTGGAGGGAGGGAGGGAGGGAGGAGAAATAGAGGAGCAATAACCTAATGGGTAAACTTTACCAGGCTGTGTGAACTACACACATGGTCAAAGGTTCCACACTCGTATCTCAACATTACTACCTTAAACACCGGCTACACGCATGAGCACAGCTCTGTCTCTGTAACTAGAGGTAAATACTCACACGATGGTACCTTTACCTTTGATATACCTTTGAAGAGTTTCGAGAGTTTCTCTACTCTCTGAGCCCGGCCATGGGCCAGGCTCGTCTGGTCAATGCAAAATAAAACCCGTTTATTGAAGCTGACTGAATATTTCGGTCAAATACTGTCCAGACGACTGTAACAATGTAAAAACTGTAAATCTTATGGGAACACGACTCAGCACCCTTCCTCCTTGCATAAGGGGGATCACCAACAAACCCCTGGCTATCTTCAAGAGGGAACTCGACAGATTCCTCAAAAAATCAGTTCCTGATCAGCCGGGCTGTGGTGCATATGTTGGACTTCAGGCGGCGGGCACTAACAGCTGAATCAGGCCTGAAACCAGGAAGCCTGGTCTGGGACCGGACCGCGGGGGCGGTGACCTCTGGAAGGTACTCCTGGTATGTTGGAATGGGTGAATCTGGTTACTGCCTCCCAGTAACCTGCAGGTATTAGCATTCGCACAATTCTCCCCCCTCCCCTAATAAGAATGTGATGACTTCCTTCTAACATTAGACACCCTCCTCCCTGCACACAAAACTGTGAAGTAACTCACAGAGAAAGACAACCACACGTAAGGTCATGAAGATTTCTTAGTACCCTACCACCATTAGTGGGTTCCGCTCCCCAGTGACGTCATCTACAGCTGTTTCACACCACTCCAGCTCTAGTATACAACAATTCTCTTGCCTCTGCTTTACGCTAAACAACTGACCATTTCCAATAAAAGCTGAGGGACTGAATACCTCTTCACTACGTCTAATATCTCCGGTGTTATAATAGCCTGTATCTGATTGAAGCCTGTCACGCAGGCGAAATGTTTCGACAAAGGTAAATGTTGCGCGGGCGTCTTACTCATCAACGTGTCGGTAGTGCATACCGTTAATACCATTTATACTAGAATAAAAGGCCATTAGTATACATTGAAAAAACAAAACAAAATGAAAACAGAAAACTGTTCTCCACAGTATTAGAACAATGGAATGGATCTAAGGAGGTATATGTGTCATACAACCGCAACCTGTGACCTGTTACGACAGTTGTCCTACTCTCGTAACACGGTCAACCAGGCTCTGTTGATGCTGGCGGCCCGCTAGCCCACATCAATCACAGCCTGGTTAACCTGGCACACCAAGAAGATAGTGATCCAGTTTTCTCATGAATGCCTCCCCAGTTATGCCGGCAATACTTGGTACCAGGTTGAACAATCGAGGGGCCCCAGATGTTGACACTTCTCTTGCTGTGCCCTTGACTTCCCTGCTTTTCACTGGAGTTATCTAACACTTGTTCCCGTATCTCAGATTAAATACTGAAGACGACACGTCACAATCGTAGCTATGCTTCTTGTAGCTACAAACAGGTGACTAAGGAAGAAAAGCTACTTAAAACTGCATGACCTTGTATCACAAGTTACTCCAGTCAGTGCTAATTAACTACCTCAATACAGTGTAGTTGTGTGACGAAAATGTAGTGCAATATCCGAGTTATCTTTATTTATCATATTTCCAGGAAATGTATAAAATAAGAAAATCAGTAATTTTAAGCTTATCTATCAATTTATGCTTGTTACAGACACCGGTCCAAGTTATGCCCTCTAACTACCTCAATTACAACCTTCAGAACTGTAAATCCCCAGAATTGCTACATTATTGTGTGATGCCACATTCACTATTTTGTAAAGACACTGGGGAGGCCAACACTTCCTTTTACTCATCACAGGTAAGCTTGTGTTAACTCTGACTATTTGGTTGAATAAACTGTGGCAACAAGTGACACCTACAATTTTGTTACGAGTAGACAATAACATACAAAATACCAGATACTGAATCCCACCACAGACTGATTCACAAACTTGAGCAGCAAACAGAAATTAAAAGAAAGGCATTACCACTGATCAAGGAATACCTCAAGAATAGAAGACAGTTTTATCCTGTCGCCCTATTAGGAAGGGCAAAGATAATAAGCACGATCCCACATGAATCAGTACTGCGACCACTGTTATTCCTGGTATAAGTAAATGGCCTATCAGGAGGAATTGAATCTTTTTTTATCATTAAAGCGAATAATTTTAAAAGCTTTAAAAACTGGTTAACCAAATACATAAATGGAAACGAAACTGTTGTGTGTAAGACCTACCTATCATTACTACAAGGCTTAATGTCCTTTTGTTCTCGTTCTTAAACAGTTTACAAGATACATCAGACTCAAATCAGAGTGTATAGCTACTGCGTAGAGTCCGTATTTTTAAAATAAAACAAAATTCAGACGAGTTTACGTGGAGTTTACCTGAAGAATGTTTCGAGGGTCAACTTCCCTCGGCCTGGTCCATGATCAGGCCTCCGGGTGGATGACTTGACCTACCATCCGGCTTATTAAGTTCCCTCTTGTAGACAGCTAGGTGTTTGTTGGAAATCCTCATTATGGACGAAGGGTGTTGAAATGTCTTGCTTCCCTTACACTTATTGTCTGTGCCCTCACTGCACCTCTGCTTGTCAGTGGAGACAGTTTGCACGACATGTCAAGCCGCTTGTTTTCGTAGGCAGTGATTTCAGTGTGCAGATTTGGGACCAGTCCTCCAGAATTTTCCACGTGTAAATTATAATGATATCTTTATTCCAGAAGAAGCTTACATATTATGCTTTTTCAGTCGAATACAGCAGAGGTTCTCCCTCCTCACAGCAGAAGCTATGGAGCTATATAATCATACAGAGTCCAGGACAGGCAGAGGGAGTTTGAAGTAATTAATGAAATTGAAAGAAATCCAAAACACTTCTTCAGTGCAAAGTCCAGGGCAAAAACCACAAGCAAGATGGAACTGACGATAGCAAAGAAATTATCCATACGACTATGTTCAGTGAGCCATTATTCAGACTAAACGTTGAAATTCCCAACGAATTCTTCATGAACGAGACTCAAAACTATCATCACCAAAATTTCCGACAATCCTACCATCACTTGACTTTCTGAAAAAAAAAAGTCATTGACAGCATGCCCACGTACTCTGCCCCAGACCCAGACTAATGGAGCTCCACGTTCATCAAGAACTGCAAGAAGCCCTTATCAGGTGCCTATGGAGAGAAGGGGGCCTAGATACTGGGGTCATCCCACAGTCATTAAAAACAACGGATGTAGATCCACTCCACAAAGGTGGCAGCAAAGCAATGACAAAGAACTATACACAGATAGCACTGACGTACCACACAAAAATCTTTTAGTTTTAGGAAGCCATATAGTAAATCATAGATTTGCAAAATTCAGACTTTACCAGTCTTTGATAAGTGTGATCGTTGTGTAATAAGAGCACAAATTGTGTGCAGAGGGAATGAACAGAAAAATGGGTAGATGGATATTTAATTTCCTAGCGAATAGAACCCAAAGTGTAATGGTGAGGAGAGTGAAATTGGAGGCTACAGACAATACTAGACTCTGAGTGGCATCTTCTGAGTACTGCTGTACTTTAACAACTCCTCTCCAAGCAGGCAAAATTCAGACCTGCTCTCATAGATTTAGTCAAACATCTAAATTACTAGGAACGTTTAAAGTCCCTTAGTCTGAACTCCTGGGAACGTAGGTATACCTTTGAAGATATACCTTTGAAGAGTTTCGAGAGTATCTACTCTCTGAGCCCGGCCATGGAAAATTCTTGAAGGACTGATCCCAAATCTGCACACACAAATCATTCCCCATCAAAGTAAAAGGCCTGACAGACTCTGCAAAATACTTACAATAAAAAGTAAGGGTGCACTGAATACATTTAGGGGAACTCAGTAAGTGTAAAGGAATCAAAAATTGTCACTGCCCTCCCTTCATACATAATGGGGATTACCAACAGACCCCTGACTGTTTTCAAGAAGAAACTGAACAAGTTTCTCAAGCCAGTGACTGATCAGTTGGGTTGTGGTGCTAATGATGGACTTTGTGCGGCTAGTACTAATAGCCTGGTTAATCAGGTCATCCACCGGGAGGCCTGGCCTGGGACCGGGCCACGGGAGCACTGACCCTCGGAACATTCTCCTGGTAGACTCCAGGTAGTTTATCAGCCTTGAAGTAGTTTTGAGATGGTTTGTCTCTCAGTCATGAGAAGCATCCAACTCCTTGGTTTCGACCAATGTCTTATACATTACCAACAAGCTAATGACTATCATAATTATAATAGTAAATTATGATGTACAGTTCTTGTCTACATTCCATGGAGTACCACTTGAGCAAGCAGTCCCAGTAATTTTGGCGCTTGACTGAGTTTATATAGGAAGTGAAGGGTCTTTGTACAGTCTGCAGCTCCTCAATATCGTCTGCAGTAATATACATCATTATACCAGCCTACAGGAAAGGTACTGGAGTATCAACAATGGATTTGTTTCTCTTGTGTTGAATGTTCTAGTTATCCATTGTGCGAAATTACACTACCGAGATAATGGAAGATGAAAATACCAACACTCGATTAGGTAAATGTCCATTTACCTAATTACACCAACGCTGCAAATCTTTGATGAGAGCTGTCTTCCCAGTCACTACTGTCATTCATATTACTGATTAAAAATTAACGAAAAAGACATGAGCAATACTTGGGTATCTTCAATGCCAAAACGTTTTGCCTGCACAACAGTCTTCGTCTGTATTCGACTGAAGAAGTCTATTGTGCAGGCGAAACGTTTCATCAATAAAGATACCCAAGTGTTGCACATATGTCTTATTCTTCATAGAATGGGAACCCGTTACAAGTGGTGTACCACAAGGGTCAATACTGGAACCCTTGCTGTTCACAATCTGCATAAAAGACAGATGTGGGAATAAACAGCGACATAAGTAAGTCTGCCAGTGACACTAAACGAGGCCGTCAGATATTTTCTATTAGGACACTAGAAAATTACAGGATGACCTGGATATGGGCCAGTAAGCCTGCTACCGTGTTCCTCCGTTCTTATGTAGTGGTCGGACAAATGGCAGACGTAGTTCAATGCGGAGAAATATAAGGTTATAATTCTAGGAAAAGAAAATAACTATTGTACAGTACTTATAAGCTAAATAATGTAGAATAAATAAGATTTGGGACAATGCCCTAAAACAGCTGTCTTTTTGCCACCAATATAAATGAAATACAAAATTCACGTAACGTCACTGGCAATAATAAAAACAAAATAATATGCACGAAGCAAATAAACACTATCAAACCATGTTAAAATGTAGGCTTGAGGAGTCTACTAGCTGAGAAAATACAGATCATAAGTGTGCAAGAGTACAAACCGTGAGAATGTACAGACAACACATGAAAGGGGGAGAGGGGAAAGGGGGGATGTATCTACCCATATGACTATGAACCCGCTACCCCCTCCCTTCTCTACTTCCCCACCTGCTCAGACCTTCCCACCCACCTGGTTCCTACCTGACACCTATCTCACTACCGGATCCACAACTACCTGTCCCCCACGAGCCCTCCCTCATACCAACGTCCCTCCCACCACAAAACACGCTTCTTGTGATAACACCGTGGGGAGACCCTAACCTCTCGTCTCTCGTACTCAGAATAACCAATGAAAACATTACTAATAACTGTCTGACTTCACGGAGGGGAGAGTTTCCCATGCTCGAATCGGCCAAGGTAACCTACAGCTATTAGTGTTTGTTACATTGAGCACTTGGATGCGCATAAAATTTAAATGACTTATCTTGTTATTTACACTTATAGTAGCTTTATATCTACCTTTTTCCGCTTACGTATTCTCCTGTTGTAATATGTAGTTAATAACTTTCATCAATGTGGTAATACGTAGCTAATAACCTTCATCAATGTGGTAATATGTAGTTAATAACTTTCATTAATGAAAGTTCAGCTTTAGTTTTAGAAACAATAATGAGCGCTACGGGGTAACTTTCCCCTGCTAGGCTGCTCCCGGCAACAGTATTCCAGAATGACACTTAACTTTTCTGATTATACGCCATACCTCCCAACCAATGCTTAATTAATTATTCAGCAAAATAATTCGATCTCTGTATACATGGCAGTGAATAACTTTTGCCGCCAGTACTCTCCACCCTAACTTACAAAAACAAAAACAATTTAAGCTACAAACACGCATAACCCGAAATCCAATTCCGTAATTCATATCGATTTTGAGTACGCCAATCCTGAAGCTACTAACCTACTTTCCACGTGTATTGGTTGGCAAATTTGACACCTGGTGTAATAGATAAAGCGTTCCGTCAATTTTATTGTATATTTCCTTAATGATTTATATATATATTATACGTTTCTATATAGGTATGCGTGCGTTTCATGGAATTCACGAGCGGGTGTCTTGGAAGCCGCTTTCCATGAGCTACAGGGTTCCTATTCTTATGATACTTGTCATTGCTTCCAGGGGGTTTTCTACCCCTCAGCCCAACTTTAAGTCAAGCTTCTTTGCCAACTAATGGACCACCTGGTCAAGTGAGCTGTTGCTTCATTCACCAACAAATTTTAAAAGACAGAATTTTTATGAAATAGATATATTATCAGTTGCTTAGATATGGAAAGAATGAAGAAATCAAAAGGGATACTGAACGAAACCCAAAAGGATCATCAAATAGCAGGAAAGGAACAGTGGAATATCTGGGACTAATTATGTTTGTTGATCTTTCTTTCAATAAACACAATAAGGCAAAAATCACGGCAGCCAAGAAAATGACGTAGAAGATAATGAGAACTTTCAAAACAAGGGAAATAGCTCTAATGGTGACAATAATCAAATCGCTTGTGCTTTCTCGTTCATTGTTGACAGCCCCCTGTCAGGGCAGGAAATAACAGAGCTGGGACAAATACAGAGATCATTTACGACCTGAACAGAGTATATAAAGCATTTAAATTAATGGGAACCCCTCAAATTCCAATATATGTACTCGCTGGAGCGGAGGAGAGATATACATGATAATATATATGTGGCTTGGTCCCAAATATGCACACTGTCATAACATACTGGAGCAGGAGATATGGGAAGAAGTGGAAAATAAACCCAATGAAAATCAGGGGCGTCGTGGGCACAATAAGAGAACACTGTATCAACATCCGTGGTCCCAAAGTATGTTTCTCATATCTTACCAGAAGATATGAGAAACACTGAAGAAAGTAAGCAAGTCTTCACGAGGAAACTAGACAAGTTTCTCCCCCAAGTGCCCGATCAATCAGGCCGTGATGTATATGTGGGCCAGCGGGCCACCAGCAGCAACAGCCTGGTTGACCAGGCAAGCACCAAACAAGTCTGGCCTCAGTAGAAAAACTCTCCAAACTCAGAGGTAAAGATATATCCAATACGAGAACGTTTTCAATACATCCTTTCCCCTATCATTATCAAGCCAGGTACTTTGCACACTAAAATTACTTACGAGAGATACGGGATTTTTTAGTAAATAATCCCATGAAAACAAGAGTGTAATAAATTCAATTAAATAACACTGCCATCATCCGAGGCCCAAGAATTCAAGCTTTTAATCAGCAAATAAAATCAATAGCTGGAACAAGGGAGAACTATTCAAAAAGAGACTAGGTAAGGTCTTTCTATCTGATCAGCCAGGCTGTGATGACTGTGGCGCCTTTGACCATACCTGTGACAGGTTTAGAGTCCTCTTACCCCCACAGCCCGGCCCTGGGCCAGGCTTGTCTGGTGCTTGCCTGGTGAACCAGGCTGTTGATGTTGGCGGCCCTCTGGCCCACATATCCCTCACAGTCTGGTTTTATAGTGATGTCATAGCAATTCTCCATCCACGCTCACAAAATCCAATAACAGTCGACTAACAACCAGGTATCTATTTTTATTTCTGGATGAATAAGATCTGCAAAGTCAGCTGGGAGGGAGAGGGTGATGGACTACTGTATTAGTGCACTGTATGTGGTTAAGCCTACCCCAATGCCGCGCCACCTAAACACTATGATCCTCCTGTTTACAATGATCCACGCCACCTAAACACTATGATCCTCCTGTTTACAATGATCCACGCCACCTAAATACTATGATCCTCCTGTTTACAATGATCCACTTGCGATCTAACCTTGGTTTATTGATGTACATCTTTCAATCATATTTACCTGAACACTTCAAGCCATCATAATTAGTCAATTTTATATTCAAAAGGTTTTTTTTTTGTTTCAATAATTTAACTGCAGTAATAAATCAGTTAATGTAAAAACTTATATAAAGCTGTAAATGTCTGGAAAGGAGGCAATGAGAACAATACGCATAGCAGAAAATAATGAGTTGTGATATGCAGACGAGCAAAGCGTGTTGTGTGCCAACCCAGCGAGGAGTCAGTGACCCTGGGCGGGCGGGCGGTGGCGGCAGCACCACCGTCTTGGCTGCCTCGATTACTGTGCGCGCGCGCGCTCACATACACACACCAGACATAAACAAATCATCACTCTTCATTCTTTTACACGCGCCCTGTCAATATCCACACCTAGCAGTCCACTACACTGTAGTCTCGCAAACGTTATTTTGTAACAAGCCAAGTCAAAATTAATGTAGAATATAAATTTGTGTCCGATTTCATGAGTACTGCTCTAGTAGCCCGGCTTCATTTCAGGCAAAAGCAAATTATTAAACAAAGCGGGGGTACCTAATGTATGTTCCAACACCCTGCTCTATATGAGAGTTGCAAGGTGAATACAAAAGACAGTTTGTTTACCCGAGAAATGTATATCATTATTTACAACTGAAAATCCTGGAGGGACTGGTGCCAATTCTTAACACTAATATCACCTCGTATGACAAGAGACTTGCCAGACGGTACAAAATACCCCCAATAAAAAGTAGGGGCTCAATGAGTACACTAAGAGAACTCAATGAGATCCCTGACTCCTCCCTTCGTACATAAGAGGAATTACCAACACCTCTAGTTATTTTCAAGAGGAAACTGCACAAGTTCCTGAAATAAAGTGGGCTGTGGTTCGTACGTGCGGCTAACAGGAACAGCCTGGTTGATCAGGTCTTGATCCACAAGGAGGCCTGGTCTGGGACCGGGCCACGGGGGCGTCGACCCCCGCAAGTACCCTTAAAGTATTCTTCAGGTCATATTCCATTTTATATAATGGGTTTCGTACATGAGGTAATGAAAGCTATCAGCCTGAGCTTGGAGACTCCAGTAAGCCGATGGGGATAAGCATTCCACTATGAGAGCTACGGGAGCTTCCACATATTTGTTAAATGCCTTTGCAAAAATCTGTATATATCACATCTGCGTTCTGGTTTTCTTCCAGCGCCTCCATAATTCTGTCATAGTGGTTTAATAGTTGTGACAGGCAAGATCTTCCAGTTCTAAAACTGTACTGGTTTAACTTACGCAGATTGTTCTTTTCCATGAAGTTTATAATTTGACATCTCATCACTGGAATTTTTTTATAAGAACATAAGAAAGAAGGAACACTGCAGCAGGCCTACTGGCCCATGCGAGGCAGGACCAATTCTCCCACCGACTTAAGCCAATGCCTAGTAGCACAAGCTAGTCAGGTCCAACTCACACCCACTCATGTATTTATCCAACCTATTTTTAAAACTACACAATGTCTTAGCTTCTATGAAGGTACTCGGGAGTTTGTTCCACTCATCCACAACTCTATTCCCAAACCAGTGCTTTCCTATATCCTTCCTGAATCTGAATTTTTCCAATTTAAAACCATTGCTGCGAGTCCTGTCAATACTAGATATTTTTAGCACGCTATTTACATTCCCTTTATTAATTCCTGTTTTCCATTTATAAACCTCAGTCATATCCCCTTAATTCTACGCCTTTCTAGAGAGTGCAGATTCAAGGCCCTCAGTCTATCCTCATAGGGAAGATTGTTGATACATGGGATCAACTTTGTCATCCTCCTTTGTACGTTCTCCAGTGCATTTATATTCTGACTCCTCGTGAGGGAGTCTAGAAACTATCTAGTGCAAGTTAAAATTATTTAATGTATTATAAATGTGATAATAAGGATACTGATATAAGTTTTACTCAGTGATTGCAATACGAGAAATTGTTTTAAAGATTGAATTATTTAATTCACTATAGAAAGTTTAAGTGATTATTAACACTTAATAAAATGAACAGAAGTCTAATAGATTCATATTCTTTACCAAGTGACCCCTGTGTATGGTGACCCTTATGTGATAATATTCATCTTTTGTTACGAGAAGCACTAAAATAAGTGGTCTACAGGCTATGTTCGTAACAATTGTGTCTTGAGTCTATCTTAATTTCTCTTAGTCAGTATTACGCCCCCCCCCCTCCATCCCTCGATAACGTCATCACAATGTGACAATTCATCTGGATACTTGTAGATATTCTACATTAAATTTTAACTGACTTCATTACAGTGGAGAAATCTGTCGTTGATGAAGCCTATTATATATATAAAAAAAATAAAGACGAGGTTACATTTTGATACTAGTCTTATTAAAAGTGTGAGGATATAACCAGAGAACGTCAGTCCGTGAGCTGTGGGCTATTCTCAGCACGTGAAGGACATTGGGCACAAGCAACCTTCAATGTCCTAAGGTCAATATGATGGTTGAGATACATGGGTGTTTCATCACTGCATGATTGGATACATCCATAATGTGAACACAACGAGTGAAGAAAAACTGAACGAGCAGGGCCTGCCTAGCGTGAGCTAGTAGACCTACAACAGCATTGATATTCTTACGCGTTTCAACAACCTTGTAGCTATGACTGGGGTACTCCCATGGTGGTAGATGCACACGGGTGTCCTATGAACTTGGCATGTCTGGCTACTCACTTCGCCAATACTTCATACATTTGATACCACGAACTTTTTCCTGGTTCTGAAATTCATCGTCTTTAAACATTCAACAACACTGCAGGTAAAGTTCAATAATTTTATGTCTGAAATTAACATCAACCAATATAGAGGGCTATCATCACTATGTAAATTCTACTTAAATTATTTTCTCTTAAAAAACTACGCATCTACACTGTAAATGAACGTTAACTAGTGTAAACATTATATGCAAAATAAATTACCCTGAGGTTATTCAGTAGCATAAAACATTAATAAATACTTCCGAAAAATATACCTATTCTAATTTGATAAAAATTTCAAACAATCAAGTAACCTTAAAAAAAATACAGGACAAAATCAATCTTAATTAGCTTTTTCAAAGCATTAAATTTGATATGACTGGCTCTCACATTGGTTAAGGAAGCAAGTGGCAACATATACATAGCACTTTCCCTTCAAGGAAAGTTTCTTGAAACTGGTAAATGGCTCTTGGTGCAAGGAATTGAACATGTCCTTCCCTCATTTTAATGGAACCTGGCTGCCTCATGTTTCACCAGGGGCTGTGACATAAGGAAACAGCAAGTCCCCAAAATAATAATAATAATAAATGTCATTCAGTACTTATCAATAAAAAGCTATGTACTGTACAATCATACACACGACACTTAAGTTAAAATTATCCCCCCAAAAAATTAGGGTAATAACGTTAGTTAAGTACGTATTAATAATTAGCCACTACAGTATACATATTGGCCCATACAAGGAAGATCCGTAGGCCTGGCCCATGCAAGGCATATCAGTACTGCTGTCCCATGCAAGGTATATCAGTACTGCTGCCCCATGCAAGGCAGATTAGTAGACCTATTGGCCCATGCAAGGCAGATCAGTAGACCTATTGGCCCATGCAAGGCAGATCAGTAGACCTATTGGCCCATGCAAGGCAGATCAGTAGACCTATTGGCCCATGCAAGGCAGATCAGTAGACCTATTAGCCCAAGGAAGGCAGGTCATTAGACCTACTGGTCCAAGGAAGGCAGGTCATTAGACCTACTGGTCCAAGGCAAGTAGGTCACTAGACCTACTGGTCCAAGGCAGGTCATTAGACCTACTGGTCCAAGGAAGGCAGGTCATTAGACCTACTGGTCCAAGGAAGGCAGGTCATTAGACCTACTGGTCCAAGGAAGGCAGGTCATTAGACCTACTGGTCCAAGGAAGGCAGGTCATTAGACCTACTGGTCCAAGGAAGGCAGGTCATTAAACCTACTGGTCCAAGGAAGGCAGGTCATTAAACCTACTGGTCCAAGGAAGGCAGGTCATTAGACCTACTGGTCCAAGGAAGGCAGGTCATTAGACCTACTGGTCCAAGGAAGGCAGGTCATTAGACCTATTGGTCCAAGGAAGGAATGTCATTAGACCTACTGGTCCAAGGAAGGCAGGTCATTAGACTTACTGGTCCAATGAAGGCAGGTCATTAGACCTACTGGTCCAAGGAAGGCAGGTTTGTAGACCTACTGGTCCAAGGAAGGCAGGTTTGTAGACCTACTGGTCCAAGGAGGGCAGATTTGTAGACCTACTGGTCCAAGGAAGGCAGGTTTGTAGACCTACTGGTCCAAGGAAGGCAGATTTGTAGACCTAGTGGTCCAAGGAAGGCAGGTTTGTAGACCTACTGGTCCAAGGAAGGCAGGTTTGTAGACCTACTGGTCCAAGGAAGGCAGATCATTAGACCTGGTCCAAGGAAGGCAGGTCATTAGACCTACTGACTCCTTTGAAGCAGGTTAGTAAACATACTGGTCCTTGCGAATGTCAGTAGGCCTACTGGCCCATGCAAAGGCTTAATGCCTACTAGAATGAAAACATCTGTAAGTTTACTGAGGTACAATTACACAGTCTTTGAGTGATTACAATCGTAGGCTCATTGGACTATGCAAACGTCAGTATGCTTACTGGCTCATAAAAAGCAGGTCACTAAGCCTATAGACACAAGCAAAGAAGGACCTACTCTCATCCAACGCAAATACTGTAAAAAGTAAACAAAGCTTTATACTTATATCAACAGGTATGCATTTATAACTAACCTTGCAAATCTTGACGGAATTCTCTATATGGCTATTTAAATAACAAGCTAATTCTGGCTGTAAATGTCACAAAATGACGTTCGTAAACTTTACGCACACAAGATAACTGACGCATGCCATTTTATAACAAGTTTTTATTATATAGCATGAGAGCTGCAGTACGACTACTAGTGCATACCAGGAAGGTCCTAACACCATTCCAACTCTTGTTATCTGTTTAACCTATCGTTTACAGCTACCCAAAGTACTGCTGAAATGACAAAGTACTCATGGGTTTCAGAAATTGAACTATAAAAATTATAGTATAAACAAATCATTAAATCTACTATAAAAGTACCCAGAATGTAAGCAGCATGCAAATCAACATATCTAATCACGAGATAAGGTTATGACTCACAGGCAGCTATTACAGATTAGTGTACTCACAGATGAAAGACTGAGGTATATGGTAGAATTTTAACTGGACCGAGTCGGGCAGCTGGGGGTTTAGCCGGCCTATAGGCCTACGCCACAACGGCCGTTAGACATAGCCAAGGACACTTCCGCACCCCCCAACCCCCATCCTCAAAGTATCGCACAATTCCCCAGTAGCAAGTCTCAAACATCACAAACATTTAATAAGAGGACAACTGGAAAACAACGGAACAAAAGGCATAATGAATAATGACGGAGGAGGAATAAACAAAATATATGTACCCAAAACCTCCCCCCCCCCCAACGCGCGTCGCTTGTTACATCAGTGAATCTTTACGCACTTAAAATCTTGCCATTTAAATGCCCACCAGGGGGAACTCCCTTAATAAACACAAGTACCATTGCAGTCACACATTCCCCATCGAGATTTTATTGAGAAACATTAAAAATATACAACAATCTCAAACAGGACTTTTTTTTCTCTCTCTCTTGGCAAAATTCGATGGGAGAAGATGAGCTTGTGTATGGAGTGCGGATGTGCCACATCTCCTGCCCCAGATGCGACATATCATCTTCAATATTTTAAACTTTTCTTGCGTTATATATTTACTAGCAATTATCTAATTCAGGTTACGCACATACTTTCATGTATCAATGACTTATTTCATCTAAAAATTAGTTATTCACGGGTACTAGTGGGAGATGAGGCGACGTTGCCGCTACTCCAAAATGCAGTACCAGCGATTAGCCTGGCCAGGCGGGGGCTAGCTAGCGTCTCTTATATATCACGTACGCCAGGCTAACCTCACCTACCCAACGCTATTAAAACAAATACAATATCTTACCCCTTATAGTGACGCACACGAACGTCCACATCCTAAAAATAGATGATATAAACCTGCAACTTACCAGTGTTGGACCGAGGTCTCGACCAGTCTAATGGGTGCTACATGGCAGTGTTTTTATTGTATTTTGATTCCCTGAAGATTTTAACACACTGGCAGTGATGTTGTCATAGGTTTCACTTGTAATACTATAAGCTACGTGTTCTTGAGCATTTAACAGGAGATCATGGAAAGAGGCAGTGTCCGGATACAATGTGGCTATTACTTGAAGCAGTTCTTGGGTTACATGGAGGAGGGATGTTCGGCGTACTTTTAGCATGGGAGAATGATGGCAGGTCTAGTGTACACAGTATTCGGTCTTTGTCCTGTAACGGGGCTGGGGCGAACACCGTACGGTCACTCAACTCCCTCCCCCGTTTACAGCCTCACTGTCTTTCTCCCTTCCCAACTGTCTATCACTCCTCAGGACGCACGAGGGTGGGCTAAGCACTCACTGTATGGCAGTGATTGCACGCGTCAGCACACGTGCAAGAACAGGGTCCTTGTCCCGTCCCCGCGGTCCTCACCGACCCGAGTCTCCTCCTCTTAACCTTCCACCAGCCACACTGAACATTTTCCCAACATGCTGCCGAATAAATGGGTAACTTCGTATGACGCGCGCACAAACCCACTTCTACATTACATAAAGTTCATGATGTTATTCATCATTCTGGAGGACAGGGGGAAGCACCCTTGTTATACAGTTGCCTGATAGGTCTGCCGAGAAGGTGATATGGAGACAGATAAGAAGGTGGATGGTTGTGCGTCTGGCAGGGATGAGCGGGTGGTGGGGCGGTAGGGCGTATTGATCCCCAGGTGAGGCAGCCTCTCTCTCTCCCCAACCCTCACAACAACCCACCCACCCACCCACTCCCCCACCATCACCCCAACTACCCATTCCACAACCATCACCCCCACCCACTCTTACCCCACATTCACACCATCTCTCCTCCTCATCCCCACCCACACTCCCATACCCTCACCCCACTAACTCTTTCCTACCCTCACCCCCATCAACTCACCTCATTCCACTCACCTCACCTTCCTTACCCTCACCCCATTCCACTCACCCCCACCTTCCCTACCCTCACCCCCACCCACTACCCCACCATAATCCCATTAATTTTCCCACCCTCATCTCCACCCATTTTCTCCCCGCTCACCCCACCCACTCTCATCCCCATTTCCCAACCCACTTCCATTCTCCAACTATTCCCCTCTTTCTCCCCACCCATCTTCCCACAATCACCCCACTCACTTCCCCACCCTCGCCTCGCCCCACCTACTTTCCCCACCCTCACCCCAATCAATTCTCCCAAGCCCTCATCTCCCAAACTTATCCCCACCATCCTGACCCATCCCCTCCAATACCTTCACCCCCACTAACACCCCACCCCCTTCCTTTACCGCTACCCTCATCCACTTTTTCCCCTCATCCATCCCACCCATCAACACGCTTGCTTACACACAATCCACCACACCCATAACACGTGCATCCACCCACACATCAACACCCACCACCACCATCCACATCAACACCCACCACCATCCACAATCAACACCCACCACCACCATCCACATCAACACCCACCACCATCCACACATCAACACCCACCACCACCATCCACACATCAACACCCACCACCACCATCCACACATCAACACCCACAAAGTGGTAGTGGTGGTTTAATTGTTGTGGTTATGGCTGTTGAGATTTTGGTGATTGTGGTTGAGGTTATTACTGTTGTAGGTTGTATTTAGTTGTGGGTGGGTAGTAGCACCTCCCCACTGCCATCCCACACCTGCTAATATGGATTAAAAGTACGCCATTACTGCCCTACATTACACACATTCTCTCTCTCTCTCTCTCTCTCTCTCTCTCTCTCTCTCTCTCTCTCTCTCTCTCTCTTTACACAGGGTTTGACAAGGTTAGGTTAGGGATCCCTAGCTTTATTGACAAGCTATTTACAAGTTAAGGATTCCTAACTTTATTGACAAGCTAAGAGTTGTTACCTACATCAGCTCATTTGAAAGCATTTTTATTGTTATGAAACATACAAGTATAGAACAGGATGAAGTTGGAGCCATCTGTGGGTCAGCATTTTCATTTGATCAACTGACTTGATCTCGTTGACATCATAATGATGTACGAATGTATTCCAGACTCGAGTCATCCTGGGGATAAATAATCTCAAATGAAGTGATGTTCTGGAGAAGGGTACAGCCAGAGTGAAGTTGCTGCTTTCTGCCCGTCTTGTGGTATAGAAGCTTGCTTCTCGCTGTCCTCGAAGTGGAGCCAAGTGTGGTACTTTGACAATGTAGGCCTTGCCACCCACATCCCTCCTGTGTTGAAGGCTCTGCTGAAATGACAGATCCGTCTGTCTGTCTGTCTGTCTGTCTGTCTCTCTCTCTCTCTCTCTCTCTCTCTCACGCGCACACACACGAGGCAGGATGCATACATAACTTTAAGAAGAGATACGACAAAGCTCATGGAGCAGGGAGAGAGGACCTAGTAGCGACCAGCGAAGAGGCGGGGCCAGGAGCTATGACTCTACTCCTGCAACCACAATTAGGTGAGTACACTGCAGATGGGACGGTTCAACAAAAGCTTGCCGCAGTTCAACCATCAACAAGTCCAAGTTTTTTTTAATTAGGTACGCGAATACTTATTGCCCAACAATTACATACTCCCAGCAGGTACTGGAGTTTCCTCTCACAGAACCTGAGTGCTTTCTTACACATGATACTGTCATGTCATAGGCGAGAAAGGTACACCCTTCTTACCCCCCGTATGGGAAAGTAATAGGATAATGAGCCGGGACAATATGGACACCATCTTCCCTGGTTACGCTAGGTAACCTAACCTAAACCTTGGTAATTGATACCAACAAATTGGTTTAAAATGACACGCGAGAAAACACTAGGACATATTTATTAGAAAACGTTTTGTCCCTGGGACCGAAACGTTTTCTAACATGTCCTAGTGTTTGCTCACGTCCGGGCCGGACGTACCGGCGAACCTATAAGAAGAAGAAGCAAATTAAAGATGGAGGAAAGTGGATACTATCTGACACCTAGATATCATTTATTAATACTTAATTATTTATTAAAAGAACATAATTAATGAGAAAGGGGAGGGATCTTATACTAAGATAACTGGGGAAGATACAAGATAATCGAGATAGGGGAAACACAATTACCTGACGAAACTTAATTTTCATTTACAGTATAAAATAAGAGTCTTTAGCAGATGACTCCTAGAAGACCAGTCAGGCTCCTAGGCTCCAGGCCTCAAGACCTCATACAAAGCCTCAACTCTGTCCCCGATAGACTTTGGCCACCGAATCCCTACACAAAGCTTATAAGATTATAAGGAGGGACACTGTAGCAGGCCTACTGGCCCATGCTAGGCAGGTCCAACTCACACCCATTCATATATTTGTCTAACCTATTTTTAAAATTACACAACGTTTTAGCTTCAATGACATTACTCGGGTGTTTGTCGCACTCAGCCACAACCAAGACTCCTCACCAGTCTTCTCTCTCTGTTACTTTCCCTGAGATTATAAAGGCCTCCATCCTGCCCCTAATTCCGAGACTTTTTCTACCCCCAGAGCTATGGTGATCCTTTTTAAATCACTTGTTCTCTCTAGGGTGGAATACTGCTGTACATTAACATATCCATTCAAGGCAGGTGAAATTGCTGATCTAGAGAATGTACAGAGAACCTTTACGGCAGTATAAGTTCCATCAAACACCTTAACTACTGGGAACGCCTGGAAGCACTTGACTTGTACTCACTGGAGCGCAGGGGAGAGAGATATATCATAATCTACACCTGGAAGATTCTGGAGGGACTGGTCCCTAACCTGCACATAGAAATCACTCCCTACGAAAGCAAAAGACTTGGCAGGTGATGCAACATACCCCCAGTGAAAAGTAGGAGTGCCACTGGTACACTAAGAGAAAACGCGATAAGTGTCCGGGGCCCAAGACTGTTCAACAGCCTCCCACCAGCCATAAGGGGAATTACCAATAGACCCCTGGTTCTCTTCAAGAGGGAGCTGGACAGATACCTAAAGTCAGTGCCAGATCAGCCGGGCTGTGGTTCGTACGTTGGACTGCGTGCGGCCAGCAGTAATAGCCTCGTTGATCAGGCCCTGATCCACCAGGAGGCCTGGTCATGGAGGTAGATCTGAGTATATACAAAAAGACACACCTCTCAGTTTATATACACTGATATATATCTTAGAGCGTATCAAATGAGATACATATACCTCGTAGTGTATATACCTTTTATTGATGAGTGAATCGTATGTCATTTTATTAAAATGCAGGCACGCGTGCGCGCCCTGGCAATACAACTAGAGACCTGAATGAATTACTTGTACTTCTTGTCTTGTTACGCAGCAACAATAGACTCGATCTGATACCATGCTCTCGGGGGATGTGAGTGTTTGAGTACATCCTCTTTATTCACTCAAACACTGGCACTCAGCGACGTGATCGTGCAATACGCCTTCCCCCTGCCCCCATTAACATCCCATTCCCCGACCACGATGCCACCACCACAACCGCTCAGCCCCCTTGACCCATGGGCAAACATCAAGAAATCAGGAACCAGAAGACCGGAATACAGTAACAAAAAGGGAAACAAAGTATGGTACACAAATGGTGATGGAACAAGAGTGGTGACTGGAACGAATGCATAATGGAGGTATCCTCAGACATCATAGTACTCACAGAGACAAAACTCACAAAGATAACAGATGCGATCTTCCCAGCTGGATATCAGATTATGAGGAAGAGAGGAAAAAAAAAGAGGTGGAGTAGTAGGACGGCTAATCAGAAACCAGTGAAGCTTGGAAGAGACAAGAGGAATAAACACAGAGGAGTCAAGTGACTATATAATGGTCACACTGACGATTGGAGGATCCAAGATGGTGATAACAGTGACGTATACAACCCTCCATTAAAAAAATGGAGACCCAGACAGGATTATACCTTTACCTTTGATGAGCTCAGATTTCTACTCCCAAAGCCCGGCCATGAGCCAGGCTCGTCTGGTGTTTGCCTGGTCAACCAGGCTGTTGCTACTGGTGGCCTGCTGACCCACATATCCATCACAGCCTGGTTGATCTGGCACCTGGTGAAGATACCTGTCCAGTTTCCTCTCGAAGACTTCTACACTTGTCCCAGCAGTATTTCTGATATTTTTTGGTAAGATGTTGAATAGTGTGGGGGGGTTTACCTACCTGGAGAGTGTTGGTGCCAGCATCATAAGGTTAATCTTCCTTATGGAACCCCTTGCATCCCTGCTTGTCATTAATAGTAGTATTTTGCAACGTCTGTCAAGCCTCTTGGTGAAAGATTTGTGTGTGCAGATTTGGGACCAATCCTTCTAGAACTTTCCAGGAGTGTATTATATCTCTCGCCTATAATGGATCAAAGCATATCGCATTTTCCGGCATATAAGACTTACCCCAATTTTTGCAGACATATTCTGGGAAACAATAAAAAGTCCATACTTGTTAGGCCTAGCGAGTTGAATTTGAGCGGTAGGCACAGATAACACCTTAAGTGTAAGGGGTCCAAGACTTCAACCGCCTCCCTTCATACATAAGGGGGATTATCAACAGACCCCTGGCTGTCTTCAAGAAGGAACTTCTTAAGTTCTTAAAGTCAATTCCTAATAAGCCGGGCTGTGGTTCGTACTTTGCAATGTGTGGTCAACAGTAACAACCTGGTTGATCAATTTGATCCACAAAGAAGCGTGCTACGGAGGCGCTGGTCACCGAAAATAAGACATAGAGGAGGAACACCGGAGGTCTACTGGACCATAACAGGCAAGCCCTTTTCAAACCCAAACCCACGAACAAAAATATCTGCCCAACCCATTTCTTTCAATGTATATTATTTATTCTTCAGGTGGCCAGTACATTGTTATGGTACTGTGTTGGTTTGACACAGTACCATAACAATGTAGTAGAGTGCATTACTTAAATTAAACAATTCGTCATTCTCATGATAAATCAAGAGGCGGGCCCAGGAGCTGCAGCCAACCCACCGGTAAACATAACTATAAAGTTAACCAGATATAATCACTCAGTAATTATGTCATCAACTCGCGCTCTTAAATAATTAAATTCACACAGATACTAGAATATGAGGTCCATATTAGTGTATGCAGAGCCAGCATGGAGCCCACGCTCGATCATACAAAGAAAGAAACTGGAAAAGATTGCAAGGTTCATGGCAAGACTGGTACTGAGGAAGCAGCAAGTGAATAAATTTAAGGAATTTAGCCTAACAATCCTAGAAGTGGAGACGAGCTAAGATGGAAAATATATATCCCTGGGAATGGACACGAATGCATTCACTTAAAACACCTTTCATGAAGACGTTTCGAACCTTGAACCGAAGTGATCAAAGTCCAAGGACCGAAACGTCTTCATTTCCCTCAAGTTATCGGCAGTCATGTGCTTTCTTATGACATATATTAAAGGTTATTCTACCTGGCAACTTTGCTCGAAACTAAGAAACTAAGCCTCTTTGGTGACTGCATGATCATGCAGGTTGTTGCTTCTAGCGACCCGGTAGAAGCAACAGGTGAGAGGAAAATGAGCCAAACACAAGGTGGTATACCTGGAGGGTGTTTCGGGGGTCAACGCCCCCGCGGCCCAGTCCACGACCAGGCCTCGCGCTGGATCAGGGTCTGATTCACCACGTTCGTACGTCGGTTTGCGTGCGTCCAGCACGCAAACCGACGTACGAACCACAGCCCGGCTGGTCAGGTACTGACTTCCTCACAAACATCCTCACTGTAACACAGACACCAGTGTAACATAAACATCAACAGTGTAATACAGACACCAGTGTAACAAACATCAACAGTGTAATACAGACACCAGTGTAACATAAACATCAACAGTGTAACACAGACACCAGTGTAACATAAACATCAACAGTGTAACACAGACACCAGTGCAACATAAACATCAACAGTGTAACACAGACACCAGTGTAACATAAACATCAAGTGTAACACAGACACCAGTGTAACATAAACATCAACAGTGTAACACAGACACCAGTGTAACATAAACATCAACAGTGTAACACAGACACCAGTGTAACATAAACATCAACAGTGTAACACAGACACCAGCGCAACATAAACATCAACAGTGTAACACAGACACCAGTGTAACATAAACATCAACAGTGTAACACAGACACCAGTGTAACATAAACATCAACAGTGTAACACAGACACCAGTGCAACATAAACATCAACAGTGTAACACAGACACCAGTGCAACATAAACATCAACAGTGTAACACAGACACCAGTGCAACATAAACATCAACAGTGTAACACAGACACCAGTGTAACATAAACATTAGACAATCTATCGGTGTGAAAGACATCAATCAATCGTGAGAGAGAAGAAGCATCAATGTATCAGTCTCAAGACAGACACGGAATATAGCGATCAATCATTGTACTAAGTTAAAGGAAGAGATCAATACAAGAGAGGAGGTATGGAAGAGCAGATGGGGGATAAGGAGGGAGAGTAGGAGGGGAGGTTGGGGAGGAAGGGAGGTACGGGTGGAGGAGAGAAGAGGTGGGGGGGGAATACGGAGAGGGAAGAGGAATAAGGGTGGAATGGAGGAGGAAGGTAATGTAGGGTTAAACAAGGAAACTCAGGTGAGGTAAAAGGGTGAAGCTAAGTGTGGGTGCTGGAAAGAGATGAGGGGGAAGGGATGAGGGGAGGGATGAGAGGGAAGGATAGATGGATGAGGGGGAAGAGATGAGGGGAAGGTATGTGGGAAAAGGGAAGGGATTTCGAGAGGGAATGAGGGGGGAAGGTATGTGGGGGAGGGGAAGAGGATGAGGGGGAAGGGGGAAGACCCAGTTAGAGCGGAAGTGCTGGAATGTACTGAGACAGTCTGGGTCGCTCAACCAGTGAAAATATTCCTGGAACACTGCAGCACAAGACTTACCTGCCCCCACCCCCACCCCTCCCCTCACACTCCACCCCTCACACACCTACCTCACCTCATACTCACCCTCATCCCTCATACTCCCACATAACTCACTCTCACACCTACACATCCAAGTATATAACAGCAGTATACACGTTGAAGAAAACAATACAAGCCACAAACAACATAAACAAGAAATACTAATCATGGGTGACTTCAGTCACCTTGAAACACAATGGAAAAACACAGTTGTTGATAACCAGAAGAATATACAACACAGTGTGTGTGTGTGTGTGTGTGTGTGTGTGTGTGTGTGTATTGAGGGCGAGAAACACCAGGGGAGGACACATAAGCTGATGAATAAGGAGAAAAGACAGACTCTGATGAACCAGAAGAGAGAGATTCTGATGAACCAGGAGAAGAGGCAGTAACAGCCTGGTTGACCACCAACAATCAACGGGGAATTCTAGTCTTGGTCTGGACTGGTAAAGCAGAATGTCTCTAGAAACCAGTCAGAGACTTGTCACAGGTTGGTAGTATCAAATTAGCTAACACAATGTTAAGCAGATGGCCCAAGAGCTGAGGTTCAACCCCCTGCAAACTCATCAAGGTTAGTACGTACAACCGGACAACTACACACAACATAAATTTCACACCAAAGATTTACTTATCGAAAAATTAAATTTACTTATCGAAAAATTAAATTTACTTATCGAAAAATTAAATTTACTTATCGAAAAATTAAATTTACTTATCGAAAAATTAAATTTACTTATCGAAAAATTAAATTTACTTATCGAAAAATTTAATTTACTTATCGAAAAATTAAATTTACTTATCGAAAAATTAAATTTACTTATCGAAAAATTAAATTTCCCTAAAAGAAAAAAACATCTTGAAATCTTGATGTATAAAAAAATCCTAAAAAATAAAAAAGAAAATGTTCCAGAACATCAAGATTTTTTTTGGTCATAAAAATATCAAAATTTTACTAAATTTTCCCATTACAATATCTTTTATAAATATTAAGTTTTTTAATAAATGATGAAGATGATAGGTGCAGAGCTAGAGCCTAGAGTGACGAGGTTTTGTTCTATGCAGAGTTTTATTAAGACAAGGGACACTATCTTCAAGGGTGAGGGACTGATCACCTCAAACAACACTGTATTCGACTGATGAAGTCTGCTTTGCAGGCGAAGCGTTTCGTCACTACAAGAGAGCTAAGTGTTGCACCTGTGTCTTACTGACCAACTTGTCAATATTGTACAATATTATTAATATATCACAATAATAGTTTGTTCTTACCCTCGTGTGTGACCATCACTCTGCAACATAACACTCGCCAACACTAACATGTGGGCCAGTCGACACCAGCACCAATAGTCTGGTTGACCAGTCAAGCAAACAGACAAGCCTGACCCAGGGCCGGCTCCGGGAGTAGGAAAACCCCTCGAAGTCCATCAAAGGTATATCAAAGCTATAAACTGAACCAATACACGAGAGTCAATCGTGTCATTACGATTTCGTGAGTCATGATGAGGGCTTTCAGAGGACTAGAGCTAGAGTTCGTCACGGTCACGCTGGCGGGAGATTCGTCTGTAAAAACTTGCATTTGTGATCACAGTGGTGCCAGTGCTAACCTTCCTATGGTGTATAAATATACCTAGTTGGATGAATCTTATTGTAACCAGCTGGCCCAGTGGCTTACGCGCTGGTCTGGAGCTTTACGACTTGCCTATCCCACCCCACTGGCCACGAGTTCAATCCCCGCCCATGGTATGTTTCAATACACGAGAGGCTAGTCCAGCCAAGCTACCTCCATGGAACGCAAGATTCAAACATTAATTTACTATTCAGGAAACACACTAATAAAAATCTATAGAAATCAGAACTGAGTTAATTGCATTTTCTCCTTTTGAAACACACATTTAGAACGAAAAATGTTATACATTTTAAAGGTGATGTCTGGTATTGGAGTGACGCTGCTCGCACGAATTATACTGAGGGAGGGACGGGGGTGATATTTATGAGTCATTACAATACAATTAGGTCACTGGGTTTATACGCCCAAACGTGTCATTATCTCAGGGTATATACACTGTGAAGTGCGTATCTTCAAGAGTATATACGTATACCCAGGTGCCTCTCAGAGTATATACTCCAAATAATGCGTATCTAACGGGATATATATATCGAGAGATTTGTATCTTTCAAGGTATATACACCGGTATATACTTCTGAGTGGTTAGAGTAAAGAACTGCGTGGTGTGCTCAAGTTACGGATGATATACCTTTGATATACCTTTGAAGAGTTTCGAGAGTATCTACTCTCTGAGCCCGGCCATGGGTCAGGCTCGTCTGGTGCTTGCCTGGTCCTGAGGAGAGTAGGATAGTGTTAAGGAGGGGAACTTGGGAGGGATTAAAATGTTGGATTCCTTCAGGGGGTTAGAATATACCAATTTCAATTGTCGGAGCGAGCCTCCTGTGGAAGAAGGCTCAGAAGAAAAATAAGACTTCATCGAAGTTCCTTGATGACAATTTGGGTGTGGAGGCCTTGGTAGGTGCCCTCTCGGGTTACATCTCGTCACCAGTGAATTATGGTTAAAATGATAGGATAAATCTAAAGAAAAGTAGGTCAGGGTTGAATTGATGAAAACATTTAATTATCCTGATGTAAGGAGTATAGCTTTGATTGATCTTTCAAGGTATACACACTCTTAGGGTATATATACTCAGAAGTTTATCTCAGAGAGTATATAGGCCACCAGGTATCTCTTACGGTATATACATGAAGAGGTGTGCACCACTCAGTACGAGGTGTTTATTTGCAAGGGAGACCCAAAGCTATATAAACAGAGGTGTGTCTTTCTAGATATATACGCCAAGATGTCGCTGAGCATATGCTTACAGAAAGGTTGGAGGGAGGGGGTGAAGGAGGCGGCTTTGACTGCTAGGGGGCTTGGACATCCAACAGGTTTGTGTAAACATGTTAGATAAGAATGGAGGCCAGTGGATTTTATATTTTGATCTGATGGAGCGTGAGCAAGTTAACATGTATGATGGGATCCATGGAAACCGGTTAGTCAGACTTGAGTCTGGTTAGGTTGCCATGGATCCCATCATGCATGTTACATCCCTAGACTGAGGGTCTGAACACCTCACATCTCATTTTTCATCCATTGCCTACAATATGTTAATAGTCTCTCTATTCGACTGAAGAAGCCTGCTGCACAAGTGAAACGTGTCGCCAATAAATATACCTAAAAACTGCACAATCAAGGCAGGAGCCTCCTCGACTGGAAGCTGGATCCTCCCTCCAGTAATCACAAGACACGCTTGATAACCACCACCTTCATCAACCCCGTGCTCTACCTAACTACCTACTTCTTCTCCTTAATAATAATAATAATAATAATAATAATAATAATAATAATAATAATAATAATAATAATAATAATAATAATAATAATGTGGCACCAGTGAGTTAATGCCAGAAAATGAAGACTACCCCGAAGGAAGGTAGGGCAGGTATTATCACCAGGTTAAATATTACCCTTTTAGACGTTTCTAGCATTATTTATTATTATTGTTATAATGTGGTGAAGCAATAAAGGTGAGCGAGTGCGAGAGCATCCAGCACTACTTCATCGCACACAAACACAACCTTCCACTTTATGAGTGCGATATTTTAGGAGAGATGTTGTCGTTGACGCATCTGAACTGTGCGTCAGTGATGACGTCAGCAGGCAACTGTACGCCACTCATGATGTCAGAAGGCAACTGTGCGTCACTCATGACGTCACCAGGCAACTTTACGTCAGAAATGATGCCATTAGCAAGCTTTGTCAGCCATGACGTCAGCAGCTAATTTAACGTCATTCAATTTTGACGTCATACCTCTGACTAGTAACAAGGTGACTAGATTGTGGAGCCTACCTTCAAGCATGGCTGTCAGGGTAGACGAGCACTAGAAACTGCCCACAGGTACGTCACAAGTTCCTCATTAGGGTCAGTATCTAACGACTGCGTTTCCTATTAGCACCAATGACTCTTTTGCGTCATACCCTGCTGGTATTGGTTTACAATCTCGCAGTTTTTTCCCATCCCACTGCTGCCACCAACTCATCAATAAGAGTTTGTGTTGAGAGTGAAGGTTAATGTGGGAAGAAGCATAACAGATACAACTGGATCCTGGTTCTAGTTTATTGTTCAAATGAAAAAGAAATGATATGGTGATACGGACAAGTTGTTGAAAAAGACACTTATGTACAGGTGGATGTGAATTACTGGAACTGGTAGTCACTACCCGGGGAGAATTTTTGACTGGTAAAATGTTATGCTTGATAAGTGTACCTCCAGTTGGCGCTCACACCTTCAGTGGAAGACTGTTCTAGTGTTCAGCGACTCTGAAAATAAACACTTAGCCTCATTGATGTTAAACCTTTTACCACAAAGTTTCATGCCAGTTTTACCTTTCTTATTCTGATTAGTTTGTTGTATTAATGTCTCGTTTTCCTCTGTTCGTCTGTGGTGGCGGTGAAGGACCCACGTGGATCTAGCGCTTCTAATACATAAATACGAATTAGAATGGACAGGTAAGAGCGAGGAACCACCAGGAGTAAGTCGGGAGCGGCCGGTAGAAACACAGGTGGACAAAAAGCGTAGAGTGGACTGGTAGGAAGGTAGGAAGGACAGGTAGTGAATGCAGGTAAGGACAGGTAGGGAGGCCCGATAGGAAGGTAGGGAAGGGAAGGAAGGTAGGCAGCAGGTAGGAGTGTGACCATCAAACCTCATCACCAAAAGTAAGTACAAGGTATGGATGTCACACAATATCCCAAGTACAGAGACCACTTTTTCCCCAAGACCGAGGCTTCCCCAACCCCCTGATCAACAAAGCGAGGGGCAGTGGTGATCCTGCATCCACTAACAATGGCGGCCAACAGATGGCACGCGACCTGCAATATTGACAAGCACAACACAAGGGTCCACCCTATTCCTCTCACCTTTGTTGAGGTTGGTGCCTTTGTGCAGGCTAAGAACATTCGTTGATGCCCACTGTGTTGGCCATCTCTTGTGCACCCACAATGAACACGCTTTTACAACCACCACAGCCATGAACACAACCATTACCAACACTAGTAACATCCCCATCACCCTTTGCAATAAAAACAATAATAGCGAACGTTATCACCATCAAAAAGCGATGCTAACAACCTTCACCAACACCAAGAGTCTCCACAACACCAACGGTCTCCACAACATCAACGGTCTCCACAAGAACAGTCTCCACAACACCAAGAGTCTCCACAACACCAACGGTCTCCACAACATCAACGGTCTCCACAACAACAATCTCCACAACACCAACAGCCTCCACCAACACCATTATTAAGATCACAAACACCCATCACCAACACACACCAATTTAAAACCAGTCTTTATTACCTAACCCTTCATTACAAGGAGCTGGACCACTACTTGTAATAAATAACAGACCAGCTAGGTTATGATGGTCATACAAACCTGAGGCTTAACGCCAGCAACAGCCTGATCAACCAGGCTGGTGCTGGCATCAGACAGAGCTTGAAGAGTAAAATATCCCTGAAAATAGGCCCGAGGTAAATTGCATCAGCACGTGCAGGAAGCTGAAACATCAGTGAGAGTGTAGTGAGTGAAGAGTGAGAGGTGGTGGGGGGAAGACACAGGTGTTGCTACCTCTCCTGCATATTGTGACTACCACGCTGGTATACCAGTGTGCGTGTGTGTTCGTCCTTGTATTAGTAACCTTGTACATCCTACTAACCCACTATATCATCGCTACTTGTGTTAATAACGTTGTATATCCTGCTAAGCCACCATATCACAAACATTCATCATATCTTCTTAACCCCAGCAAGTCATCAATACATAAATAAAATCTTCCAGTGGGTGGTAGAAAATAACACGATGTTCAACACACAGATTCCATTTTTTTAGTTATGAAAAAAGAAGAGAAAGTGAGTAGGAGGAACGGTATTCAGAACACAGGTCACCCCCACAGAACGAAAATATGTTAAAGATTTAGGTATAATAATGTCAGCTGACCTATCTTTTAAAGAACACAATAAGGTCAACACTGCAAAGGCCAGGTAAATGACAGGGTAATGGGAACTTTCAAATCACGAGAAATAATGTCAGTGGTATCATTATTCATATCACTTGCGCTCTCACACAAGTGCTGCTCAGTGTTGACGCACAGTTCACAGTGGGAGAGAAAGCATTTAAAATACATGGAAAGACTCAAAGAACTGGAAATGTACTCCCTGGAAAGGATAGAAAGACATATGATAATATACACATGGAAGATACTGGAGGGCTTAGTCTAATATCTACACAATACCATAACAATGTACTGGAGTGAGAAATATTGGAGGAATTGTAAGACAAAGTGAGAAGCAGGGAAGCCATGGGCACAGAACGAGAACATTATCAACATCTGTGCTCCTAGACTTGTCAACCTACTACCAGCACATATCAGAAATACTGCTAAACCAATGTGGTGCTCTTAAAAAAAAATGGGTCTCTACCTCTGTGGTGTGCCAGATCAACCAGGCTGCGATGGATGTGTGGGCCAGCGGGCCACCAACAGTAACAGCTTGGGTCAATAGAGAGGCTTGGTCCCAAGCCGGGCTGCAGCAAGAAAACTCGCGAAACAGTCACAGGTAAATTAATAATTTTAATATCCTCCATTTTCCCATAACTCCTTACACAATACGTATTTACCTTTAACAGAATAAATAATTATAATTTTCTTTTCCCTCCTTCAAAGCTGGACTATCAGGACAAAATTCAGAATTTACCCAGAATTCCTGATCATCATATCTGTGTAAGGAATCAGCGATCAATTTCAGAACTTGTTTGAGAGGTAAGATTTTGAGCAAATTTCTCGGCCGAGCCAGCGGACGGTGAAATAGTCAAATAATAACGTTTACTAAATAGTGTCACAGTCACACATCTGACGTTCTTAGCCTCAGTGATAGACTGCATATTGAATTGAATTTATTTTAATTTACACTAAGTTAATTTAGGTTTGCTTACGTTAGATTAGATGGGTAAGTCACTTAAACCTATAACAACATATATTTAACCACAAATAAGCACATTAAAAAAACACGACTAGATACATACATAATGTAAACATGCCTAGATACATGTAAACATGCCTAGATACATGTAAACACCTAGATACATGTAAACACTAGATACATGTAAACATGCCTAGATACATGTAAACATGCCTAGATACAGTAAACATAACTAGATACATGTAAACATACTAGATACATGTAAACATGCCTAGATACATGTAAACATCTAGATACATGTAAACACACCTAGATACATGTAAACACTAGATACATGTAAACATGCCTAGATACATGTAAACACACCTAGATACATGTAAACACACCTAGATACATGTAAACATGCCTAGATACATGTAAACATGCCTAGATACATGTAAACACACCTAGATACATGTAAACATGCCTAGATACATGTAAACATGCCTAGATACATGTAAACATGCCTAGATACATGTAAACATAACTAGATACATGTAAACATAACTAGATACATGTAAACATAACTAGATACATGTAAACATGCCTAGATACATGTAAACATGCCTAGATACATGTAAACATGCCTAGATACATGTAAACATGCCTAGATACATGTAAACATAACTAGATACATGTAAACATCTAGATACATGTAAACATGCCTAGATACATGCTAGAACATGCACTAGATACATGCTAAACATGAAACCTAGATACATGTAAACATAACTAGATACATGTAAACATAACTAGATACATGTAAACATAACTAGATACATGTAAACATAACTAGATACATATAAACACACACACAGATACAGTACATGTAAAACGCCTAAATAATTCTAAACACGCCTAGATACATCTGAACAGGTCTAGAAACATCTAAATACGCTTAGATACATCTGCACACGCTCAGATTCCTCTAAAAACGCCTAGATACGTCTGGGGACGGGGTGGACGATGAAAAATGAAAAACGCGGAATAATCGAGGATGATCTGTGTTGATGCGAGGCGTGTTGCCCTGTATGATGACCTCACTGTTGCCCTGTATGATGACCTCACTGTTGCCCTGTATGATGACCTCACTGTTGCCCTGTATGATGACCTCACTGTTGCCCTGTATGATGACCTCACTGTTGCCCTGTATGATGACCTCACTGTTGCCCTGTATGATGACCTCACTGTTGCCCTGTATGATGACCTCACTGTTGCCCTGTATGATGACCTCACTGTTGCCCTGTATGACTCTGTTGCCCGTATGATGACCTCACTGTTGCCCTGTATGATGACCTCACTGTTGCCCTGTATGATGACCTCACTGTTGCCCTGTATGATGACCTCACTGTTGCCCTGTATGATGACCTCACTGTTGCCCTGTATGATGACCTCACTGTTGCCCTGTTGATGACCTCACTGTTGCCCTGTATGATGACCTCACTGTTGCCCTGTATGATGACCTCACTGTTGCCCTGTATGATGACCTCACTGTTGCCCTGTATGATGACCTCACTGTTGCCCTGTATGATGACCTCACTGTTGCCCTGTATGATGACCTCACTGTTGCCCTGTATGATGACCTCACTGTTGCCCTGTATGATGACCTCACTGTTGCCCTGTATGATGACCTCACTGTCCTGTGCCCTGTCATGATGACCTCACTGCTGCCCTGTATGATGACCTCACTGTTGCCCTGTATGATGACCTCACTGTTGCCCTGTATGATGACCTCACTGCTGCCCTGTATGATGACCTCACTGTTGCCCTGTATGATGACCTCACTGTTGCCCTGTATGATGACCTCACTGCTGCCCTGTATGATGACCTCACTGTTGCCCTGTATGATGACCTCACTGTTGCCCTGTATGATGACCTCACTGTTGCCCTGTATGATGAACTCACTGCTGCCCTGTATGATGACCTCACTGTTGCCCTGTATGATGACCTCACTGTTGCCCTGTATGATGACCTCACTGCTGCCCTGTATGATGACCTCACTGTTGCCCTGTATGATGACCTCACTGTTGCCCTGTATGATGACCTCACTGCTGCCCTGTATGATGACTTCACTGTTGCCCTGTATGATGACCTCACTGTTGCCCTGTATGATGACCTCACTGTTGCCCTGTATGATGACCTCACTGTTGCCCTGTATGATGACCTCACTGCTGCCCTGTATGATGACCTCACTGTTGCCCTGTATGATGACCTCACTGTTGCCCTGTATGATGACCTCACTGCTGCCCTGTATGATGACCTCACTGTTGCCCTGTATGATGACCTCACTGTTGCCCTGTATGATGACCTCACTGTTGCCCTGTATGATGACCTCACTGTTGCCCTGTATGATGACCTCACTGCTGCCCTGTATGATGACCTCACTGTTGCCCTGTATGATGACCTCACTGTTGCCCTGTATGATGACCTCACTGTTGCCCTGTATGATGACCTCACTGTTGCCCTGTATGATGACCTCACTGTTGCCCTGTATGATGACCTCACTGTTGCCCTGTATGATGACCTCACTGTTGCCCTGTATGATGAACTCACTGTTGCCCTGTATGATGACCTCACTGTTGCCCTGTATGATGACCTCACTGCTGCCCTGTATGATGACCTCACTGTTGCCCTGTATGATGACCTCACTGTTGCCCTGTATGATGACCTCACTGCTGCCCTGTATGATGACCTCACTGTTGCCCTGTATGATGACCTCACTGCTGCCCTGTATGATGACCTCACTGCTGCCCTGTATGATGACCTCACTGCTGCCCTGTATGATGACCTCACTGTTGCCCTGTATGATGACCTCACTGCTGCCCTGTATGATGACCTCACTGCTGCCCTGTATGATGACCTCACTGTTGCCCTGTATGATGACCTCACTGCTGCCCTGTATGTTGACCTCACTGCTGTCACTGTTACAGTGCATGATGACCTCGCTGGTGTCACAGCGTTGCACTGCATGACTTCGCTGGTGTCACAGTGTTGCACTGCATCATGTCCTCGCTAACTGTCAAACACGTCACGAGGACATCAGCCTTGGCACCAGTCTCCACCAAACACTCTCTCCCCTTCCTAAAATAACCACACTACAAAAAAGGAAGGAAAGAAGAGAGAAGAATAAGAGAGAGGAGGAGAGGGGAGAGTAGGAGAGGGGAGAGTAGGAGAGGGGAGAGAGAGTAGGAGGGGAGTAGGAGAGGGGAGAGAGTAGGAGAGGGGAGAGAGAGTAGGAGAGGGGAGAGAGTAGGAGAGGGGAGAGAGGGAGTAGGAGAGGGGAGAGAGAGGAGAGGGGAGAGAGTAGGAGAGGGGAGACAAAATGTAAAATACAGAGACGAATAACAGCAGTATGGCAGGTAGGTGTGTGGGTGTGTACTCACCAAACTGTGGTTGCAGGGGTTGAGTTATAACTCCTGGACCCGCCTCTTCACTGGTCGCCATTAAGTCCACTCTCTCCCTGCGCCGTAAGCTTTATCATACCTCTTCTTAAAGCTATGTATGGATCCTGCCTCCACTTTCCAGACTATTCCACTTCCTGACAACTCTATGACTGAAGGAATACTTCCTAACATCCCTTTGACTCATCTGAGTCTTCAACTTCCAATTGTGACCCCTTGTTGCTGTGTCCTATCTCTGGAACATTCTGTCTCTGTCACCTTGTCGATTCCTCTCAGTATTTTATATGTCGTTATCATGTCCTCCCTGTCCCTCCTGTCTTCCAGTGTCGTCAGGTCGATTTCCCTTAACCTCTCCTCGTAGGACATACCCCTTAGCTCCGGGACTAGTCTCGTTGCAAACCTTTGCAATTTCTCCAATTTCCTGACGTGCTTGGCTAGGTGTGTGTGTGTGTGTGTGTGTGTGTGTGTGTGTGTGTGTACTCACCTAGTTGTGGTTGCAGGGGTCGATTCACAGCTCCTGGCCCCGCCTCTTCACTGGTCGCTACTAGGTCACTCTTCTTGCTCCATGAGCTTTATCATGCCTCTTCTTAAAGCAACGTATGGATCCTGCCTCCACTACGTCACTTCCCAGACTATTCCACTTTCTGACAACTCTGTAACTGAAGAAATACTTCCTAACATCCCTGTGATTCGTCTCAGTCTTCAACTTCCAATTGTGACCCCTTGTTGCTGTGTCCCATCTCTGGAACATCCTGTCTGTCCACCTTGTCAATTCCTCTCAGTATTTTACATGTCGTTATCATATCCCCCTATCTCTTCTGTCCTCCAGTGTCGTCAGGTCGACTTCCTTTAACCTCTCCTCGTAATACATTCCCCTTAGCTCCGGGACTAGTCTTGTTGCAAACCTTTGCAATTTCTCTAATTTCCTTACGTGCTTGGCTAGGTATGGGTTCCAAACTGGTGCTGCATACTCCAATATAGGCCTAACATACACAGTGTATAGGGTCCTGAACGATTCCTTATTGAGGTGTTGGAGTACTATTCTTAGGTTTGCTAGGCGTCCATATGCTGCAGCAGTTATTTGGTTAATGTGCGCCTCGGCAGATGTGCCCGGTGTTATATTCGCCCAAAGATCCTTTTCCTTGAGTGAGGTTTGTAATCTCTGGCCCCCTAGACTGTACTCCGTCTGCGGTCTTCTTTGCCCTTCCCCAATCTTCATGACTTTGCACTTAGTGGGGTTGAACGTCAGGAGCCAGTTTCTGGACCAGGCTTGCAGCCTGTCCAGATCCCTTCGTAGTTCTTCCTGGTCCTCGTCCGACTGAATTTTTCTCATCAACTTCACATCTGCAAACAGGGACACTTCTGAGTCTATTCCTTCCGTCATGTTCACATATACTAGAAACAGCACCGGTGCTAGGACTGACCTCTGTGGAACCCCTCTCGTCACAGGCGCCCACTCTGACACTTCATCTTTTACCATGACTCTCTGATGTCTTCCCGACAGGTATTCACTGATCCACTGCAACGCCTTCCCTGTTATACCTGCCTGGTCTTCCAGCTTATGCACGTCTTACAGCTCAAGAAAACGCAGTCTACCCACCCCTCTCTCTCTTGTCTTACTGCTGTCACCCTGTCATAGAACTCTAGTAGGCTTGTGACACAGGATTTCCCATCCCTGAAACCGTGCTGGTTGTCGTTGATAAGTTCATTCCTTTCTTGGTGCTCCACCACTCTTCTCCTGATAATCTTCTCCATAACTTTGCATACTATACATGTCAGTGACACTGATCTGTAGTTTAATGTTTTGTGTCTGTCTCCTTTTTTAAAAACTGGAAATACATTTGCTGTCTTCCATACCTTAGGTAGTCGCCCTGTTTCGATAGATGTGTTGAAGATTGTTGTTAGGGGTACACACACTGCCTCTGCTCCCTCTCTCAGGACCCATGGAGCGATGTTATCCGGCCCCATCATCTTTGAGGTATCTAGCTCGCTTAGTAGCCTCTTCACTTCCTCCTCGGTTGTATGTATTGTGTCCATCACTTGATGGTGTACCCCACCTCTCCGTCTTTCCGGAGTCCCTTCTGTCTCCTCTGTGAACACTTTGAATCTCGTGTTGAGTTCCTCACATACTTCCTGGTCGTTTCATGTGATCTCCCCTCCTTCCTTCCTCAACCTGATTACCTGGTCCTTGACTGTTGTTTTCCTCCTGATGTGGCTATACAACAGTGTGTGTGTGTGTGTGTGTGTTTCTCACCTAGTTGTGTCTACCAGGGCTGAGTTCAGTTCTTGGGCCTTGCTCTCTGCTATTATCTGCTTGCTACTGCTGCCTATACGCTTGAAAAAAAATTGATTGTTAGAGAGAGAGAGAGACTCATCAATGCTTCCACAACACACCCAGGTAATATTACACACTCATTAACGAAGCTCTGTCTGTCGCTCTCTGGTCTCCAGACATATATAAGAATCTCAGTAATATCTTCATCACAGCGCACCAGCGAGTATGGTGGTGCAGGTGACGCACCACTCAGTATGGTGGTGCAGGTGACGCACCACTCAGTATGGTGGTGCAGGTGACGCACCACTCAGTATGGTGGTGCAGGTGACGCACCACCATACTATACCTGGAGTCAACCTCATTAGTTTCTCAAACACTGTAAACTAGTTTCTTTGCTAGATTATACGAGAATGTGACTAAAAGTTTGCACACAGCGTACATATACTTAGTTGTACATCTTTCAATGTATATACTGTGAGATGCGTATCTCTCAGTATGTAAATACAATGAGAGATGTATCTCTCAGTATATAAATACAATGAGAGATGTATCTCTCAGTATGTAAATACAATGAGAGATGTATCTCTCAGTATGTAAATACAATGAGAGATGTATCTCTCAGTATGTAAATACAATGAGAGATGTATATCTCTGTGTTTATACAAAGAAATGTGCATCTATCAGTGTATTAACACTGACAGGCGTGTATCTCTCAGTGTACATACAAGGAGATGTGAGTATTTATCTGTGTATATATACTGACTATTGTGAATAAAACGTAAGAGACGGTGTTACGAGCCAATGTTTGAAGCCTTCAAATATAAATAGGAGACAGCACACACGTACACAGAGTTGTGCATATATATATATATATATATATATATATATATATATATATATATATATATATATATATATATATGCTAGGAATTCGCAATAACAGACCAAATATTCGCAAACACTGATCTCTGGCCGAAGGAGACTCGAACCTGCGAATCTTGCAACAAGGTACGCAGTGCTTTTTCCGACCGTACCACACTGGACCAATACCTTGGCGAACAGCTCACGCTAGACGTTTTTATCCAAGGCAGCCAGCTTTCAGGCAGGTGGCTTACAGCTTTTCATCTCATCCCCTGCATGCATCGACCAATATATATATATATATATATATATATATATATATATATATATATATATATATATATATATATATATAATATAATGTCGTGCCGAAAAGGTAAAACTTGCTATTTTAGCTTAAATAGCAACGCTCTTCTTGCCGAATAAGGCAAGCGAAAATTTGTTTATGCAATAATTTCGCAAAAATCATTTTGAATCTAACGAAACAAAATATATTTCATTGTGTTTGTTTATTATTAAATTATTGTAAACTTATCTAAAATATATTTAGGTTGATTAGGCTAAATTAAATTGAGCTTGTTATAATAAGGTTAGGTAAGTTTTCTAAGATTCTTTTGGTACAAAATTATTAATTTTTATATTAACATAAATGAAAAAAATATATCTTTAAACGTATAAGAGAAAATGTTAGAAATGACTTAATTTTAAACGAGTTCTTGCTAACTGACCAGTTTTACCTACTTGGCACGACACACACACACACACACACACACACACACACACACACACACACACACACACACACACACACACACACACACACACACACACACACAAATATATGTTACGAAAATATGTTGGATCCTAGGGGAGGGGGATTTACAAACAAATTATGAAAAAATAAATCACCCTGGGGCCACACTTGTAATTTCACTTTTACCTTTGATATACTTTTGATGGGAGTCTAGTTTCCCTGCTCGCACAGCCTGGCCCTGGGCCAGGGTTGTCTGTTGCTTGGCCAGGGACAGTTGAAAACCTCGTCCCCTTACCACTGCTGCTACCCCTGTTCACCTGGTATTAAATAGACACCTGGTTGCTAATAGATTGTTGTGTGTCACACATACTGGGCAGTGTGAGACATGTAGACAAACTTCCTTACACCTGTTGCGTCCACTATTATGTCGCATGTTGACAATGAAGAGTGTAGAATTATCACCACCAACATCTACTGTAACTTGCAGATAGATCACCACTAACATAACTACTATAACATAACTCTGCTACTGTAACTACAAGATAGATCACCATTAACATAACTCTGCTACTGTAACTACCAGATAGATCACCACTAACATAACTACTATAACATAACTCTGCTACTGTAACTACCAGATAGATCACCACTAACATAACTACTATAACATAACTCTGCTACTGTAACTACCAGATAGATCACCACTAACATAACTACTATAACATAACTCTGCTACTGTAACTACCAGATAGATCACCACTAACATAACTACTATAACATAACTCTGCTACTGTAACTACAAGATAGATCACCACTAACATAACTACTATAACATAACTCTGCTACTGTAACTACAAGATAGATCACCACTAACATAACTCTGCTACTGTAACTACAAGATAGATCACCACTAACATAACTCTGCTACTGTAACTACAAGATAGATCACCACTAACATAACTCTGCTACTGTAACTACAAGATAGATCACCACTAACATAACTCTGCTACTGTAACTACAAGATAGATCACCACTAACATAACTCTGTTACTGTAACTACAAGATAGATCACCACTAACATAACTCTGCTACTGTAACTACAAGATAGATCACCACTAACATAACTCTGCTACTGTAACTACAAGATAGATCACCACTAACATAACTCTGCTACTGTAACTACAAGATAGATCACCACTAACATAACTATGCTACTGTAACTACAATATAGATCACCACTAACATAACCACATGCGTCACCTTACACACATAAGACAGGTAAGAAAATAGAAAAAAATTACTTAAAAATACAATTAAGCTAATAAAACAAATGTAAACATAACAAATTCGTTGGCTCCAAATACACATTTCAAAATCTTACAATATTAACTATTAACCCACAACAGAGAAACGTTAGACGACGTTTCGGTCCCTCATGGATCACTATCAACAACAAAAAGGCACAATACCATGATTGGAACAATACACAAATAACCCTCACACAGGAGGGAGAAGTTTACCACGACATTTCGGTCCGACTTGGTCCATTTACAAAGTCACACTGTGTGTGGGTTATTTGTGTACCATTAACAAATCAGACCTAACAAAAAATGAAACTAAATCACGATCAATCAACAAACTGTGTTTATTTCCAAATCAAGCCAAGGCTGAGGCGAGGCTAGACGAACCTGCCAGGTACATGACATGTCACAAGTATCATTATAAATAGTATTAGAATACCGACAAGTTGATTAGCATACAACACCTGGCTATCTTTATGAAGATTTTTCTGCAAATTGATCAAGGCTGTGGGACTAACACCCCACCTCCCACTCCCTCCAGTATATAATCTCTGCTAAAGTGAAAAAGTAACTGTTGGGTGAAACGTGCTCTTTAATAAAGATCCCCAGGCGTTTCACATGTTTCTTATTCATCATGGCATGGCACAACATTAGTGATGATGAAGGGTGAAGATAACAGTGGTCACAAGACTCTACAATATATAATTACAGTAGCCTGGCCCAAGGCAATATTTGTGTCAACAAGACACAACAACATTACTAAACTTAAAGTTCTCGTGTGCACACACTACCCACATCAACAACAACACTGGCTAAACTTAAAGTTCTCTCATGCACAAATTACCTACTAATAAGGACAGACAATTAAAATAAAACAAATAAAGAACATGAAATAAACAAAACTTACAATATGATAAACCTAAAAATAAAAATATAAACCAAAAACGAACCAAGGGAAATAAACAAAAACACCAAGCAAGGACATAAAAGGATACATAAATATAATAAATACACAGAAGAATGGACAGGGTCAACATGTTAGGTGAACAGGGACACCTGCTGTCCATGTCCACCTAGCAGTAAGCAGGTATCTGAATGTTAGTCACATTATACCTGCTGTTCATATTCACCTAGCAGTAAATAGGTATTTGAGTGTTAGACACCTTATACCTGCTGTTCATGTTCACCTAGCAGTAAGTAGGTACCTGGGTGTTAGCCGACTGTTGTGGGTAGCATCCTGGGGGAGAAGACTGAAGGACCACAATGGAAATAAGAGTCCTTGATGACTCACTGACTTTTTCGGATTATCCTGGGTGGCTAACCCCTCAGGGTTAAACATTTGAACAAAATCTTATCTTCAAGCTGTGAGTCTTAGCACTCGCCTGCCATGGGTTCAAGGCCCACCAGTTTAATAATTTGTTTATAACCGCGTTATTATTATTTCGTCAGTCATGTCTGGCTTACAAAGAACAAAAAGCCACAATACCCTAACTGGAATAAGACGCATATAACCCACACAAATGAGAGAGGAGTAGTTTACGACGACGTTTCGATCCGACTTGGACCATTTACAGTCACACAGTGGCTTCATCAGTCCAATACAAAGAAGAATGGTTGAAGGTGACTCCAGGCTGGCTGACTGATTCCCTCAAACTCCTCCTGACCTTCAAACATTCTTCTTTGTATAGGACTGATGAAGCCACTGTATGACGACACGTTTTCTCAATAAAGATACCCAAGTGTTGCACATGTGTGTAATTTATCAACGGGTAACATATAACAACATTATACTGGTGGATGGAAGAGCAGTCAACTTGTTGTTTCACTCTGAATGTCAACAATTCTGTTTCCCCTACAAAATTACATACATCAGCAGTGTGCTGCTACCCCTATTTTATGTGAGTTACACAGTGGGAACAAAAGCCAGCAGTGTTTGCCTGTGATATTCCATCACGCAGGATGAGGCTCATACAAGGTGTGGAAATGTGTCAGCCTGGCCTGGAAGACTTCACTAGGAAATATTCTCAAGTAATCCATTAAGAATTCATCAGCTACAAGAAGTGAAAAGTTGAAGCTACTATTACATGGGAATTGTCTTCTCTCAGTATGACCAAACACATACACAGGAAGAATGTAATTTCTATGAACACATATTTATCATTCAAATCTTTCTTGTTTGACTTTTTAGTAATTGAATACATAAGGGGTTACTAGCTTCTTCCTCCAGACATTTTACTCAACTTTTACGACACGCATGGCTTACTGGGGAAAAAAATTCTAGCCCATTGTTCCCATGGGTACACAAAGAAGTCTATCTATGGAAGCAAAAAAAAAAAAAAGGAATGTAGTAGAGTATATGGTTGTAAGACAGGTTTTTCAATGGTGCAGCGAGAATGAAACTGAAGGCAATAATATCACGTCTGAGAGCAATGTTTGGTGTGAATATTATACACAGAATTCGAAATGTAGAAATTAAAAGGCAATATGGAGTCAGCCCGGGTATACTAATTCAGAGAGAGGGTTGAGGGGGGGGGGTTGTTGAGGTGGTCTGGGCATCTAGAAACGAGGGAGAGGGATAGGTTAACCAAAAGGGTGTATAAACCTGGGGTGGAAGGCAGGAGGGAAAGGGGCCGTCCAAGGAACGGTTGGAGGGAAGGAATAAAAGAGGCTTAGAGTTTTAGGGGCTTGAGCATCAGCAGGTTTATGTGAGTGATGGATAGGAGTGGAAACACGTGAGTTTTCATGGACGGTATGTTGGAGTGTGAGCAAAGGTAACTTTCATGAAGGGATTCAGGGAAATTGGTTAGCCGAACTTGAGTTGTGGAGGTGGAATGGGCAGGACCTGCACTCTGAAGGAGGGATGTTGCAGTCGGAGGTTAATCTGTGATGCCAACACACTTCTGGGAATAGACATTGAGTGAATGATGGTGAATGTATTTTCTTCTTTGGGTCACCATGTCTTGATGGGAGAGACTGTAGTTCAGGAAAAAATCCATATCATTAACGTGCGGCCAGCAGTAACAGTGAGCAGGATAAATGTGAATTGCTCTCAGTGTGTACACGCTGATCAGGCCCTGATCCACCAGGAGGCCTGGTCATGGACCGGGCCGCGGGGGCGTTGACCCCCGGAATACCCTCCAGGTAGACTCCAGGTTAACAGTGGTGGAAAAGGGAAGGGGATACAGGATGAGTATGGAGAAGAGGGAAAGGAAAAGAGGAAGGGAAGGAGAGGAAAAGGGAGAGAGGGGAGGACAATGGAGGGCAGGAGTGAAAGGGTGAATTATAGGATGGGGAGGTGGGAGGCGAGGATGAGGAGTAAGTGAGGATGGGGAGAAGGAGAGGGTAAGGGAAGGTAGAAGTTAGTGGGAAGAGGCTGAGAGGAGTGGTGGGGGATTTGGGCTTGTGGGGAAAGTGGGAAGAATTTTGCAGAAGGGGAAGAAAGTGTGAAAGGAGGGGAAGCTGGGGACATCGGAAGGGGAAGAAAGTGTGAAGGGAGGGGAAGCTGGGGACAGCGGAAAGGGAAGAGAAGGAGTCAGGGGAGAGAGGAAGTAGTTAGTGGGGAGGGGAAGTAATGGGGAGAGGGGGAGATAAAGGATACAGGGAGGAATGGAGGGAGTGAGGGAGGGAGAGCATCCTGTTTCCCGTTGTTGTGAAAAAAAGGGAAGTCGTCACATAAGATCCAGACGTGTAAGTCAGAACGGAGAGAGAGAGAGAGAGAGAGAGAGAGAGAGAGAGAGAGAGAGAGAGAGAGAGAGAGAGAGAATGCTATGAAGAACCACGTTGTAAATCTTTCAAACAAGGCAGCCAGGAAGCTTCCAGCACTTCGACGTATCTGGCATCTGCTTGACAGCAGAGGTTACAAGATTCTGTACAAGACACGTATGTTCACACCTTAAGTATGCTCTACTTTCTTGGATTGTCTGCCCATCTCATCTGTGACTTCTTGACAGAATAGAGAACAGCGCAAGACGACTTATCTCTCGCCTGGACCCAACCTGGAGATATCTGTCATTTTAGCAGAGTCTTCAACACAGGAGGGATGTGGGTGGCCTTACTGTTATATACAAGGCTATATAGTCAAGGTACCACACCTGGCTCCACTCCAAGGACAGCGAGAAGTGAGCTTCTACACCACAAGACGGGCAGCCAGCAGCAACTACACTCTGATTATACCCTTCTCCAGAACATCACTTCATCGGAGATCATTTATTCCTAGGGTGACCCTGAGTAAAAAAAGAGAGGAAGGGAGGCAGAAAGGGAAGGAAAGTAGAGTGGGAGGAAAGTGGTGGAAGGTAGGGAGGAGAGAGAGAGAGAGAGAGAGAGAGAGAGAGAGAGAGAGAGAGAGAGAGAGAGAGAGAGAGAGAGAGTAGGGGAGTGGAATAAGGAACGCTACACCTACCTGTAGGATCCACAGAGGTTGTGACTTACATCTTGGTCTAGGGTCGCCAAGGGTAACCAGGTGCTCCAGGTATGTAGCAGTGGTCTAGGGTCGCCAAGGGTAACCAGGTGCTCCAGGTATGTAGCAGTGGTCTAGGGTCACCAAGGGTAACCAGGTGCTCCAGGTATGTAGCAGTGGTCTAGGGTCGCCAAGGGTAACCAGGTGCTCCAGGTATGTAGCAGTGGTCTAGGGTCGCCAAGGGTAACCAGGTGCTCCAGGTATGTAGCAGTGGTCTAGGGTCGCCAAGGGTAACCAGGTGCTCCAGGTATGTAGCAGTGGTCTAGGGTCACCAAGGGTAACCAGGTGCTCCAGGTATGTAGCAGTGGTCTAGGGTCGCCAAGGGTAACCAGGTGCTCCAGGTATGTAGCAGTGGTCTAGGGTCGCCAAGGGTAACCAGGTGCTCCAGGTATGTAGCAGTGGTCTAGGGTCGCCAAGGGTAACCAGGTGCTCCAGGTATGTAGCAGTGGTCTAGGGTCACCAAGGGTAACCAGGTGCTCCAGGTATGTAGCAGTGGTCTAGGGTCACCAAGGGTAACCAGGTGCTCCAGGTATGTAGCAGTGGTCTAGGGTCACCAAGGGTAACCAGGTGCTCCAGGTATGTCGCAGTGGTCTAGGGTCACCAATGGTAACCAGGTGCTCCAGGTATGTAGCAGTGGTCTAGGGTCACCAAGGGTAACCAGGTGCTCCAGGTATGTCGCAGTGGTCTAGGGTCACCAATGGTAACCAGGTGCTCCAGGTATGTAGCAGTGGTCTAGGGTCGCCAAGGGTAACCAGGTGCTCCAGGTATGTAGCAGTGGTCTAGGGTCGCCAAGGGTAACCAGGTGCTCCAGGTATGTAGCAGTGGTCTAGGGTCGCCAAGGGTAACCAGGTGCTCCAGGTATGTAGCAGACTTTCCTACAGATGTAACCATCTTTTACTTCAAAATGTGTTTCTCAAGTCAGTTCCTGATCAGCCAGGCTGTGATTCAACTGCCAGCACCAACAGCCTTGTTAATCAGGTGATCCAGTGGGAGGTGTAGTCTGGGACCGGGCTGCGGGAGAGTTGACCTTCGGAGCACACTCCAGGTGGGTAGGCAAGGCTAGGCAGGTGCTACAGGGATGGGGGAAAGGGATGATGAAGGAGGCAGGGGGAGATTATGCAGAACGTGAGGGGACGATAAAGAAGGCATATGAGGGGAATACTGAGACTACCATCACCATACATCACTATAGAGGAGGAACCTAGGTTGTGGTGCACCTGTGATGGGGGGCGGGGGGTAGGTCCATGTCAAGTATGGCTCTCGCTATATCACAAGTTCCTAATTATGGCTCACTTGTAACATACCTGTGACATACATACTTGTGGCAGGTATCATGGCACCACGGCCGGGGGCTGGTCTTTCAACCCATAGCAAGTGAGTCCTAACACTCACAAGGCAGTGCGTTAACCACTGGGCCACCTGGCTCTAATAAGACTCATCCATCTAGGCATATTTCTATATACCATTGGGAGGTTAGCATGGGCCACCACTGTCACCACAAATGCAGGTTTTTGCAGATAAATCTCACACTAGCGTGGCCGAGTGGTTAACACATTGGCCTGTGAGCTTTAGAACTCACTTGCCATGAGTTCAAACCCCACCCCACCCGTTCCATGATTTGTTTGTAATCGTGTTATTACGATCTCGTGAGTCATGTGTATGTCAATTTAATTGTAAACGCCTAAACAATTAAATAGTGGAACAAGATATTTTAATTAAGGTAGTTAAGCTAAGCTATCTTAATTTACATACAGTTAACCGTTAATATACAAATGACATCAACGGGATGTGATGTCTCTGTGTGTCTGAGGGTTGCTAGAACCAACAACCTGAATGACCAGGTGGTCAACAAGTCTGGCTGTGTGCAAACCCTGAACATGTGTTGTCCTAGCACCAATAGCACAGCTAATCAAGGCAGCAACTAGGAGAAAGCAGACCGTGAGGGGCGATGACCCCTGGAAGCCTCAACAGGTAGTCAACGTGTAGAGGTCAGAGGAAGCCTCTGACACTAGTGTAGTTTACCTTATTACCACCCCTGCGCTCCGGCCTGATCAGTCAGGCTATGGGTGCTTGCTGTATGCAGTCCGACGTAGACTTTTGAGTTTATATTGAGGAAGAAAGTCACGCATTCTCACGCAGTGTGTAAATGCCGTGCTTTTTAACCAGTAACAGCCGACTTGGCTAACAAAGCAAGGATCTCCTCAACATAGTCAAGCGTACATACATTTCTGATAAAACTCAACAAAAAATAGTCTGAATCTATCGAAATAAACATTCCATTAATGTTAAATATAGTGAAGCTGAGCTTAGACAGGTAAGCTAGGATTAACCTGCGACTGCGCAATTATATAAACAATAATAATAATTTACAATATCTGTCGTGCCGAATAAGTAAAACTTGCGATTTTGGCTTAAATAGCAACGCTCTTCTTGCCGAATAAGACAAGCGAAAATTTGTGTATGCAATAATTTCGAAAAAATCATTCTGAACCTAACGAAAAAAATATATTTTATTGTGTTTGTTTATTTTTAAATTATTGTAAACTTATCTAAAATATATTTAGTTGTATTAGGCTAAATTAAATTGCACTTATGATAAGGTTAGGTAAGTTTTCTAAGATTCTTCTGGTACAAAACTATTAATTTTTACATTAATATAAATGAAAAAAAATTTAAACGTATAAGAGAATTTTTTTAGAAAGGACTTAATTTTAAATGAGTTCTTGTTAAATTTAAAAAGAACAACTTTATATTTTTCCTTCTTCAGGTCACCCTGCCTTGGTGTGACCCTGCCTTGGTGTGACCCTGCCTTGGTGTGACCCTGCCTTTGTGTGAGACGGCCGAGGTGTCATAAAAAAATTACAATAGATTGTGATGCTTTAATATGTCAGTAGTGTAGTGAACCGCTATACAATATACTACACAAGTATATTACATAGCGGTTCAGTACACTACTGACACTTTCTCAAGTCAATATTGAGTGTATGGGTGTGAGGAATGGTTACATCTAAAAGAGAATAGCTCCATTTCCTTTGATTACGAGCCCCCTCACCGGCATCAAGGTACCTCCCTCGAGGGGAAGGAAACAAGGTGAAACAAAGGGTAAAAATAGTAAGGTGAAGCGAAAAGGTAAAAGTATAGGCAAGAGAAATATAAAACAAAAGTAAATGAATGGAAGAAGAAAAAATTGCACAGTAAGTGAAAGGCAGGATAAGAATCCTAAAGCAAAGAAATATAAAAAAAAGTGAGAAATTAAAGGAAAAAAAGCAACTAAAGAGAAGGCAAAACAAACGCAGAAGAAAATTGAAAGGCAGAATAATGATTAAAGAAAGGGAATTTAGAAGCAAAATTCAAGAGTAAGATAAATGAGAACTAGGGAAAACAAAAATCAGACAAGAGACATGTAAAAGGAATATAAAAGGCAAGAGAATGGTAAAAGAAAGGCAAGAGAAAGGTAAAAGAAAGGCAAGAGAGAGGTAAAAGAAAGGCAAGATAAAGGCAAAAGAAAGAGAAAGGCGAGAGAAATATTAAAGAAAGGTAAACGAAAGGTAAGAGAAAGGCAAAATAATAAGAAAAAGTGAAAAGCAAAAGAAAGATCAAGATAAAGTTAAAAGGAAAGAGGAGGGTACAAGACAAGAGGGGGGTAAAAGTAAGGAAAGAGGAGGGTACAAGACAAGAGGGGGGTAAAAGTAAGGAAAGTGGAGGGTACAAGACAAGAGAGGGGTAAAAGTAAGGAAAGAGGAGGGTACAAGACAAGAGAGGGGTAAAAGTAAGGAAAGAGGAGGGTACAAGACAAGAGAGGGGTAAAAGTAAGGAAAGAGGAGGGTACAAGACAAGAGAGATTGTTGGAATAAACACACCAGGAAATGTGCCAACATGTTAAGGAAAGGAAAGTGTCGGTTTAACAAAGAGTGCAGATACTTCCATCCAGTGATGTGTCAAGCTTCAACACAGTCCAGAGAATGTTATGACATGAGCTGCCCGGACCACCATATAAAGGGAACAGTACGATACAGAGAAAGCAGGGAAAGGGAAAATGAAAAAGAACAGCAATCTTTTTTAGATATAAGGAGAAACAACCAGATAAAAGAAAGAGACAAAAGGTGGAAATGGTACAGAGGGGACAGATGGGCAGAACAGTGGGACAAGACAAGACAGGCACCAGCTCATCAGGGCTGTATAAACAATCAAAGTCAGTACTGGAGAAACCAGGGGTATGGGCACCAGGGGCCATACCAGGTAGGACATCACCAGTGGTACTAACCAAACACAAAGAAAGACCAAACATCCCAAATGGTAACTCCTGCTTCATATTTGCAAATATTCAGGGTCTGAAATCAAATAAAATGACAAAGTTAGTTATGTTAGTGGACTCTATCAGAAGCAAATGCCATGTTTGGAGCATTTACAGAAACATATACAAGGGATGTTTTGGACGGAGAGATTCAGATAGAAAACTATAACATGTATAGATGTGATATAATTAATAGGTCACAGGGAGGAGTAGGACTCTATATAAAAGATACTCTCTGTTGCACAGAAGTTTTGAACGCTACGAATGATATAGTAGAAATCCTCGGCATTAAAGTGGAAAATAAGAATCTAGTAATTATCCTAGTATACAAACCACCATCAGCAACTGCGGAGGAATTCACAGAGCAGTTAAAGAAGATAGATAGCTATCTGGATAGGCTAGAGAATCCCACCCCAAACATTTTAATCCTTGGAGATTTTAATCTCCTCATGTAAAATGGAAGATGAGGCACCATAATGTTATACCAGAAATAACTCCTGGAAGCACCCTGGCTCAACAGGCACATACCAGGGAACTAATGAGGCTTTGTGAAAAGTACTCACTAAACCAACAGATAATTGATCCCACTAGAAATGAAAATACCCTGGATTTGATATTCACAAACAACGAGGAATTAATCAGAGACATAACAGTTACAAAAACAATATACTCTGATCATAACATCATAGAAGTTCAAACTAGTATTAACTCAGGGTTAGGGAACTGCGACACTAATGTTAGAGACGGAATGTTCAGTAAGTTTAATTTTAATAACCATAGAATTGACTGGGAAAAATAAACCAAGAGCTATCAGACATATCATGGGAATCAGACATGAGCACCTAAATCCCCACCAGTGCCTAGAGAAGCTGAATACAGAAGCATACAAGGTATGTATGAAACACGTACCATTGAGGAAACCCCGAAGAAGATCAGATATAGAGAGAGAGCGTAGGAGATGGTACAGGAGAAGAAAACAGGTTACTGAATTGCTGAAAAACACAGTTATGTTGCAACAGAGGAGAGATAGCCTTAACCGAGAGATCACGGAATTAAAGCACAAACTTAATTAAGATGTCATACCTGACAGAAGAAGTACAAAGGGAACAAAGAGCCATACAGGATATTGCAAGAAACCCAAAATATTTCTACTCCTATGCAAAATCCAAGCTAAGAACTACCTGTAGAATTGGACCATTATTGAGAGGAGATTCGTATACGGACGATGAACAGGAAATGAGTGAAATTCTAAAAGAACAGTATGAGTCAGTGTTCAGCAACCCACTAAATGACAGCAAGGTAGAAAATGCAGAAATATTTTTCACTCCAGCAGAAGGCTGCGCAGACCACCTAACCGACATTAGTACAAATCCATAGATTTCGAAAAGAAATGGCCAACATGCCCACTCACTCAGCACCTGGACCAGATTCATGGAATGCTTTATTTATAAAGCAGTGCAAAGTACCATTAGCAAGAGCCCTTAGTATTCTGTGGAGAAAGAGCTTAGATCTAGGTGAAATTCCAGAGGCCTTAAAGAGTGCAGACATAGCTCCTTTGCATAAGGAAGGTAGTAGAGCACTAGCTAAAATTACAGACCAGTAGCCCTCACTTCGCACATCATAAAAATCTTTGAAAGAGTGATGAGACGGCAGATTACAAAGTTCATGGACCAGCACAACCAACATAACCCGAACCAGCATGGCTTTAGAGCGGGTCGATCATGCCTGTCACAGCTGCTGAACCATTATGACAGAATTACGGAGGCATTGGAGGACGACCAAAACGCAGATGTGATTTACACAGATTTTGCAAAGGCGTTTGACAAATGCGATCATGGAGTGATAGCGCACAAAATGAGGGCCATAGGCATTACGGGAAGGTAGGCAGATGGATTTTGAGTTCCTAACACAAAGAACACAAAAAGTAGTAGTGAACAGGGCAAGATCCAGCATCAGTGAGGTCAAAAGCTCAGTGCCCCAAGGCACTGTCCTGGCACCTCTGCTGTTTCTCATCCTCATAGCAGACATAGATAAAAACACCCAGCACACTTTTGTATCATCATTTGCAGATGACACTAAAATAAGCATGAAAGTCACTACGGTAGAGGACACTGAAAAATTACAGGAGGACATAAGCAGGGTCTTCCAATGGGCAGTGGAGAACAACATGACGTTCAATGGTGATAAGTTTCAGCTGCTTAGGTATGGAAAAAGGAAGAACTCAAAAGGAACACTATATACAAAACGCAAGAGGGTCACCACATAGAACGAAAGGAACACGTAAAGGACTTGGGAATAATTATGTCTGCTGATCTGTCTTTAAAGACCATAACAAGACAAAGATCTCAACAGCCAGGAAGATGACGGGGTGGGTATTGAGAACTTTCAAAACAAGGGAAATAATGCCGATGGTGACACTATTCAAATCGCTAGTGCTCCCTCACTTAGAATACTGCTCAGTGCTGACGGCCCCGTTCAGGGCAGGAGAAATAGCAGAGCTGGAACAAATCCAGAGATCGTTTACGGCTCACATTGAGCCATTGAAACATCTAAATTATTGGGAACGCCTTCAAGTCTTGAACATGTACTCATTGGAGCGGAGGAGAGAGATACATGATAATATATACCATGGAAAGTACTTGAGGGCCTGGTCCCAAATCTGCACACTGCCATAACAACATACTGGAGTGAGAGATATGGGAGAAAGTGTAAAATAAACCCAGTGAGGAGCAGGGGTGCGGTGGGGACAATACGGAGCACTGTATTAACATCCGGGGTCCCAGACTATTCAACATCTTACCAGAAGATATCAGAAACACGGCTGGAACCAGTGTAGAAGCCTTCAAGAGGAAACTGGACAAATATCTTCACCAGGTGCCAGATCAACCAGGCTGTGATGGATATGTGGGGCAGCGGGCCTCCAGCAGCAACAGCCTGGTTGACCAGGCAAGCACCAGACGAGCCTGGCCCATGGCCGGGCTCAAAGAGTAGATACTCTCGAAACTCTTCAAAGGTATATCAAAGGGGTAAAAGTAAGGAAAGAGGAGGGTACAAGACACGAGGGGGGTAAAAGTAAGGAAAGAGGAGGGTACAAGACAAGAGGGGGGTAAAAGTAAGGAAAGAGGAGGGTACAAGACAAGAGAGGGTAAAAGTAAGGAAAGAGGAGGGTACAAGACAAGAGGGGGTAAAAGTAAGGAAAGAGGAGGGTACAAGACAAGAGAGGGTAAAAGTAAGGAAAGAGGAGGGTACAAGACAAGAGGGGGTAAAAGTAAGGAAAGAGGAGGGTACAAGACAAGAGAGGGGTAAAGTAAGGAAAGTGGAGGGTACAAGACAAGAGAGGGTAAAAGTAAGGAAAGAGGAGGGTACAAGACAAAGAGGGGTAAAAGTAAGGAAAGAGGAGGGTACAAGACAAGAGGGGGTAAAAGTAAGGAAAGAGGAGGGTACAAGACAAGAGAGGGGTAAAAGTAAGGAAAGAGGAGGGTACAAGACAAGAGAGGGGTAAAAGTAAGGAAAGAGGAGGGTACAAGACAAGAGGGGGGTAAAAGTAAGGAAAGAGGAGGGTACAAGACAAGAGAGGGGTAAAAGTAAGGAAAGAGGAGGGTACAAGACAAGAGGGGTAAAAGTAAGGAAAGAGGAGGGTACAAGACAAAGAGGGGTAAAAGTAAGGAAAGAGGAGGGTACAAGACAAAGAGGGGTAAAAGTAAGGAAAGGGAGGGTACAAGACAAGAGAGGGGTAAAAGTAAGGAAAGTGGAGGGTACAAGACAAGAGAGGGGTAAAAGTAAGGAAAGAGGAGGGTACAAGACAAGAGGGGGGTAAAAGTAAGGAAAGAGGAGGGTACAAGACAAGAGAGGGTAAAAGTAAGGAAAGAGGAGGGTACAAGACAAGAGGGGGTAAAAGTAAGGAAAGAGGAGGGTACAAGACAAGAGAGGGGTAAAAGAAAGGAAAGAGGAGGGTACAAGACAAGAGGGGGGTAAAAGTAAGGAAAGAGGAGGGTACAAGACAAGAGAGGGGTAAAAGTAAGGAAAGTGGAGGGTACAAGACAAAAGAGGGGTAAAAGTAAGGAAAGAGGAGGGTACAAGACAAAAGAGGGGTAAAAGTAAGGAAAGTGGAGGGTACAAGACAAAAGAGGGGTAAAAGTAAGGAAAGAGGAGGGTACAAGTAAAAGAAGTCTACCCTCCAGGTAGGTAGCAGGTAGACACAGAAAGTCAAGGGGGAAAAAGTACAAAGCAAGAAAAAGGTGAGACAAAGAAAGATAAAAACGAAACAAAAGGAGGAAACAAAAAATATAGAGAGAAGAGAAAGGCGAAGAGAAATTAGGATACAGATAAAAGTTAAGAGAAAGTACAGAAAAAATGCATGGTAAAGAGAAAGAGAGAGCAAAAGTGTATACGTGCAGAAGGTCAGGCGTCGAGCCACGAGACGGGTGTACCCCAGATCTTCCACCTCCACCCTCAACACCCCCACCCCACCCACACAACCACCAGCCAGCCAGGAAGGGAGAGAGAGAGAGAGCTTCCCCTCCCTCCCCTCTTCAGAACCTCCCCAACCAAGCAGCCAGGGAGGCAGGCAGTGCTCTCCCCTCCACCCATCTGTTGTTGCTGAGGTGGCGGGGTACGTCACCAGCGGACACCCACTGCAAGACGCTGCTGCTGTGCTGGTGATGTTGATGCTGCTGATACTGCTGTTGTTGATGCTGTTGCTGCTGCTGTTGATGTGGTTGATGCTGCTGGTGCTGTTGTTGCTGCTGGTGCTGTTGCTGCTGCTGCTACTGCAACTGGAAGCTCAGCTTAAACAACTGCCCCACATGGACTACCACACAAGCCACCACTACACCAAATACAACGTCTCAACTACAAGAAAACAAACCCACCAAACAACAAAAACATCAAACCAAGAAGTGAAAATATAAAAACAACATGACAATCTTCAAACAACTACACAACATTGTTAAAACAATGACAAATGCGTAAAAATGACGACATTATAACGTAAACACGACACAATAACGAAAACAAGATAACACTACAACGTCAAAACGACGACACTACAACACAAACACGACACAATAAAAAAAATAACACTATAACGTTAAAACGACGACACTACAACGTAAACACAACGACATAACAAAAAAATAACACTAACGTTAAAACGACGACACTATAACGTTAAAACGACGACACTATAACGTTAAACCTACGACACTATAACGTTAAACCGACGACACTATAACGTTAAAACAACGACACTACAACGTAAACAACGACACAATAACGAAAACATAACACTACAACGTCAAAACGACGACACTACAACGTAAACACGACACAATAACGAAAAAAATAACACTAACGTAAAAATGACGACACTACAACGTAAACACGACACAATAACGAAAAAGGTATCACTATAACTTAAAAACGACGACTCGACGACATAAATAAGACAACACAATCATCGTTACTAATATCAACAACAACAAAATAATTTTTTGAAGGTTTTCAAATATGACAGAAAATATATGGAATAAGTTGGTAGTGAGAACCTTCTTTACCACTCCCGGAGCCCGGCCATCGGCCAGGATCGTCTGGTGTTAACCTGGTCAACCAGGTTGTTGTTGCTGGAGGCCCGCTGTCCCACATATCCATCACAGCCTGGTTGATCTGGCACCTGGTGAAGATACTTGTCCAGTTTCCTCTTGAAGACTTGTACTCTTGTTCCAGCAGTGGTCAGGAGTCTGGCTTACATTCAAACATCTTGAAGACTTGTACACTTGTTCCAGCAGTGGTCAGGAGTCTGGCTTACATTCAAACATCTTGAAGACTTGTACACTTGTTCCAGCAGTGGTCAGGAGTCTGGCTTACATTCAAACATCTTGAAGACTTGTACACTTGTTCCAGCAGTGGTCAGGAGTCTAGCTTACATTCAAACATCTTGAAGACTTGTACTCTTGTTCCAGCAGTGGTCAGGAGTCTGGCTTACATTCAAACATCTTGAAGACTTGTACACTTGTTCCAGCAGTGGTCAGGAGTCTAGCTTACATTCAAACATCTTGAAGACTTGTACACTTGTTCCAGCAGTGGTCAGGAGTCTGGCTTACATTCAAACATCTTGAAGACTTGTACACTTGTTCCAGCAGTGGTCAGGAGTCTAGCTACATTCAAACATCTTGAAGACTTGTACACTTGTTCCAGCAGTGGTCAGGAGTCTAGCTTACATTCAAACATCTTGAAGACTTGTACACTTGTTCCAGCAGTGGTCAGGAGTCTAGCTTACATTCAAACATCTTGAAGACTTGTACACTTGTTCCAGCAGTGGTCAGGAGTCTGGCTTACATTCAAACATCTTGAAGACTTGTACACTTGTTCCAGCAGTGGTCAGGAGTCTGGCTTACATTCAAACATCTTGAAGACTTGTACACTTGTTCCAGCAGTGGTCAGGAGTCTGGCTTACATTCAAACATCTTGAAGACTTGTACACTTGTTCCAGCAGTGGTCAGGAGTCTGGCTTACATTCAAACATCTTGAAGACTTGTACACTTGTTCCAGCAGTGGTCAGGAGTCTGGCTTACATTCAAACATCTTGAAGACTTGTACTCTTGTTCCAGCAGTGGTCAGGAGTCTGGCTTACATTCAAACATCTTGAAGACTTGTACACTTGTTCCAGCAGTGGTCAGGAGTCTGGCTTACATTCAAACATCTTGAAGACTTGTACACTTGTTCCAGCAGTGGTCAGGAGTCTGGCTTACATTCAAACATCTTGAAGACTTGTACACTTGTTCCAGCAGTGGTCAGGAGTCTGGCTTACATTCAAACATCTTGAAGACTTGTACTCTTGTTCCAGCAGTGGTCAGGAGTCTGGCTTACATTCAAACATCTTGAAGACTTGTACTCTTGTTCCAGCAGTGGTCAGGAGTCTGGCTTACATTCAAACATCTTGAAGACTTGTACACTTGTTCCAGCAGTGGTCAGGAGTCTGGCTTACATTCAAACATCTTGAAGACTTGTACACTTGTTCCAGCAGTGGTCAGGAGTCTGGCTTACATTCAAACATCTTGAAGACTTGTACTCTTGTTCCAGCAGTGGTCAGGAGTCTGGCTTACATTCAAACATCTTGAAGACTTGTACACTTGTTCCAGCAGTGGTCAGGAGTCTAGCTTACATTCAAACATCTTGAAGACTTGTACACTTGTTCCAGCAGTGGTCAGGAGTCTAGCTTACATTCAAACATCTTGAAGACTTGTACACTTGTTCCAGCAGTGGTCAGGAGTCTGGCTTACATTCAAACATCTTGAAGACTTGTACACTTGTTCCAGCAGTGGTCAGGAGTCTAGCTTACATTCAAACATCTTGAAGACTTGTACACTTGTTCCAGCAGTGGTCAGGAGTCTAGCTTACATTCAAACATCGCCTACTGACCACACACCACCACACTCCTCATTATTTTTCACTGTTGACAGCCTGATCAGTCAGACTGTGCTCCTGTATGCAGTCTGATGTGACAAATGCAGCCCAATGGATCAAAAAATGTTTCAGAAACTTATAAAGTTCCCTCTTAAAAGCAGTTTGTGGGTGTATGTGTAATTTCCCTTATGTTTGATGCGAGGATGTTGAAAAGTGCTTAATTCTTTATGCTCAAGACTTGTGTCTTAGTGTACTTGTTAATCATCTCTGCTTGTTATTGGGGGTATTTTACACACTATCATTTCTTTGTATTTTATTAAATCTGAAATTTATCTGCCTTAACTGCAACTGTTAGTACCTGGAGTATACCTGAAGTAGCTTTCAGAGGTCACCGTCCCCACGGCCCTGTCCCAGACCAGGTCTCCTGGTTACTGGCATGATCGATCAAGCTGTTAGTGCACGCCGCCCACGGTCTTATACACCATAACCCGGTTGATAAGGCGGTGTTTTGAGGAATCTGTCGAGTTTCCTGTTGAAAACAACCAGGGGCTTGTTGGTAACCCCCTTATGCATGATGGGAGGCTGTTGAGTTGTGGTCCCTTAATAATTATTGAGTTTTCTCTCATCGCTCCCCTTCTTGTGTTCATTAAGTAGTAATTTTGGTGTGCAGGTTGGGGAGCAATCCTCCCAGTATCTTCTAGGTGTAGATTATGATATATTATTTTCTCTCTGCTAGAGCTTTAATGGATCATGGTATGATAAAGGTCGACACAGTGAAAAGTTGTTCTTTAGTTTAGTAGTGGACCAAAATAACAGCAAGCCTCAGCTACTCTCAAAAAGATTTCTCGTCAGACTATTCTTGGAAGATTAAAGATCACAGGTGGCAGTAAACGAATACTGTGGCATGTTATTTGCACACTGGTTAGAGAATGAAAAAAAAGGAGAGAGCATAGGGTACAGTCCTTGAATTTATAAGAAAAACATTATCTGTGTGTGACGGGGGGGGGAGGCAGTCTCACGAACATTACTTTGGTGTACGAGAATGGAAATGAACTTTGGGAAGCAATATCAACAAAGTTAGACAATGAATTCTAGGAAAGTTTGGTCTGTGACCAGGCCGTGGTGATCCCTGGAAGCCTCTACAGGTAACAAACAAGTAGGAAGACCACAGTCAAAGGACTAAAAGCTTCACATAGTGGGTCAACAGACAATAAGACCCGTCTCTTATGTTTACCTTATGAGGCTTCCGTGAGCTGCCCTAGACCAGACTTCCTGGCTGCTGGCCCGATCAACTAGGCTCTTGGTACTGGCCGCACGCACTACAATGCATGCACCACAGCCCGGCTGATCAGGAACTTATGTGAAAAGTTTTCATATTTCTCCAAACAAAAACACAATCAAGTTTGAAAGACTTTCACCTGTAGAATACATGTATACAATTTTAAGAGTCAGTGCCACACGACCCAGGCCCAGACCAGCAGGCAACACACCACTGCCTAGTGGCAGGCAACACACCACTGCCTAGTGGCAGGCAACACACTACTGTATGGTGGCAGGCAACACACTACTGTATGGTGGCAGGCAACACTACTGTATGGTGGCAGGCAACACACTACTGTATGGTGGCAGGCAACACACTACCGTATGGTGGCAGGCAACACACTATCGTATGGTGGCAGGCAACACACTACCGTATGGTGGCAGGCAACACACTACCGTATGGTGGCAGGCAACACACTACCGTATGGTGGCAGGCAACACACTACCGTATGGTGGCAGGCAACACACTACCGTATGGTGGCAGGCAACACACTACTGTATGGTGACAGGCAACACACTACTGTATGGTGACAGGCAACACACTACTGTATGGTGACAGGCAACACACTGTATGGTGGCAGGCAACACACTACTGTATGGTGGCAGGCAACACACTACTGTATGGTGGCAGGCAACACACTACCGTATAGTGGCAGGCAACACACTAATGTATGGTGGCAGGCAACACACTACTGTATGGTGACAGGCAACACACTACCGTATAGTGGCAGGCAACACACTACTGTATGGTGAGAGGGAACACATTATGGTGACAGGGAACACACTAATGTATGGTGACAGGGAACACACTAATGTATGGTGACAGGGAACACACTAATGTATTATGACAGGGAACACACTAATGTATGGTGAGAGGGAATACATTATGGTGACAGGGAACACACTATGGTGACAGGGAACACACTATGGTGGCAGGCAACACACTACCGTATGGTGACAGGCAACACACTACCGTATGGTGACAGGCAACACACTACCGTATGGTGACAGGCAACACACTACCGTATGGTGACAGGCAACACACTACTGTATGATGACAGGCAACACACTAGTGTATGATGACAGGCAACACACTACTGTATGATGACAGGCAACACACTACTGTATATTGGCAGGCAACACACTACCGTATGGTGGCAGGCAACACACTACCGTATGGTGGCAGGCAACACACTACTGTATGGTGACAGGCAACACACTACTGTATGGTGACAGGCAACACACTACTGTATGGTGACAGGCAACACACTACTGTATGGTGACAGGCAACCCACTACTGTATGGTGACAGGCAACCCACTACCGTATGGTGACAGGCAACACACTACCGTATGGTGGCAGGCAACACACTACCGTATGGTGACAGGCAACACACTACTGTATGATGACAGGCAACACACTACTGTATGATGACAGGCAACACACTACTGTATGATGACAGGCAACACACTACTGTATGATGACAGGCAACACACTACTGTATGATGACAGGCAACACACTACCGTATGGTGGCAGGCAACACACTACCGTATGGTGGCAGGCAACACACTACCGTATGGTGGCAGGCAACACACTACTGTATGGTGACAGGCAACACACTACTGTATGGTGACAGGCAACACACTACTGTATGGTGACAGGCAACACACTACTGTATGGTGACAGGCAACACACTACTGTATGGTGACAGGCAACACACTACTGTATGGTGGCAGCAACACACTACTGTATGGTGACAGGCAACACACTACTGTATGGTGGCAGCAACACACTACTGTATGGTGACAGGGAACACACTAATGTATGGTGACAGGCAACACACTACCGTATAGTGGCAGGCAACACACTAATGTATGGTGGCAGGCAACACACTACTGTATGGTGACAGGCAACACACTACCGTATAGTGGCAGGCAACACACTACTGTATGGTGAGAGGGAACACATTATGGTGACAGAGAACACACTAATGTATGGTGACAGGGAACACACTAATGTATGGTGAGAGGGAATACATTATGGTGACAGGGAACACACTATGGTGACATGGAACACACTATGGTGGCAGGGAAAACACTACTGTATGGTGGCAGGGGACACACTGCTGTATGGTGGCAGGGGACACACTGCTGTATGGTGGCAGGGGACACACTGCTGTATGGTGGCAGGGGACACACTGCTGTGTGGTGGCAGGAAACATACTACTGTATGGTGACAGGGAACACACTATAGTGGCAGGGAAAACACTACTGTATGGTGGCAGGGAAAACACTACTGTATTGTGGCAGGGAAAAGACTACTGTATGGTGGCAGGGGACACACTGCTGTATGGTGGCAGACAACATACTACTGTATGGTGGCAGGGAACACGCTATGGTGGCATGGAACACACTACTATGGTAACAGGCAACACACTATGGTGACAGGCAACACACTATGGTGGCAGGCAACACACTACTGTATGGTGACAGAACACACTATGGTGACAGGGGACACACTATGGTGACAGGGGGGACACATAGATAAAGGGGTGCATGAAAACGCAAAGAACAAATACATAGAGTGTGGGGTGCAATGTTGGATGGGTGCGAAGGGAGCTGAGGACGAGGGGAAAGCAGCGAGCAGAGGGGAGCAGTGAGAGGGGAGGAGAGTGGGTGAAAGGAAGAGGGAGGGGATATAACGACCCACAGACACCAGAGGTGGATGGATGACGCTTACCATGGTCTATGGATGGACTGGGAATGAGAGCGATAGTCACATATATACACACAGTAAATTAACACACGCATATACACACAAACACAACACACACGTCTCCCCCTCTCTCTCTATATATATATAATTAAAAAAAAAAAAAAAAAAAAAAAATATATATATATATATATATATATATATATATATATATATATATATATATATATATGCATGAATATATATAATTGGGCTTGTATATATAATAGCAAGTATCCTCTCTCTTTCCCCATTATTTCTTAGATGTTTATAGGTGATCTAATCTATGTGTGTATCCTGTCTCCGATCTCCACTGTCCTCTCCCGAATTACATGACTTTGCACTTATTCATATTAAACTCCAGTAACCACTTGTTTGACCACCCTTGCAACCTAAGTCTCCCTTGGGGTACTTTCTGACCTTTCTCGTTCGTATTTTTCCCAATCGTTCCCTGCCACCTGCAATCAGAGACACGCGTGATTCCACAATACCTTGCAGGTTATTTACATTGATCAGAGGCAATAACAGCCTAATACTAATCTTGATGGGAGTCCAAGAGGATCATCCAAATGCTTCCTCCTGTACTGCCTGTCTTCCAGTTACTGATGATTGATCCACTGGAGGACCTTCCTCTTTATCTCCCCTGCTCTGCTAGCTTGTAGGTCATTCTTTGATGAGTAACTGTGTCAGATGCCTTCTTGTAGTCCAGCAAGATGCTTATGTCAGTATCTCTGTCATAGAATTCATTAGATTAAACAGACAAGATCTTCCGTACCAAAATCCCTGTTGGTGTACGCTGATGAAACTTCTCCCACGTTCTCTAACACCCTTTTCAGTGATAAACTTCCCCATTACTTTCAAGACAATGATACCGACTTGTAGTTCAGGTAGGCAGGCAGATGGATTTTCGGGTTCCTAACGCTCAGAACACAAATAGTAGTAGTAAACAGAGTAAAATCCAGCATCAGAGAGGTAAAAAGCTCAGTTCCCCAAGACACTGTCCTGGCACCGCTGCTGTTTCTCATCCTCATAGCAGACAGATAAAAACACCCGTCACAGATTTGTATCATCATTTGCAGATGACCCCAAAATAAGCATGAAAGTCACTACGGTAGAAGAAACTGAAAAATTACAGGAAGATATAAGCAGTGTTTTCAGTGGGCAGTGGAGAACAACATGACGTTCAATGGTGATAAGTTTCAGCTGCTTAGGTATGGAAAGAATGAAGAACTCAATGGGAACACTTTATACAAAACTCAAAAGTATCATCAAACAGAGCGAAAGGAACACGTGAAAGATTTAGGAATAACTGTCAGCTGACCTTTCTTTCAAAGAACATAATAAAGCAAAGATCACGACAGCCAGTAGGATGACGGGGTGGGTATTGAGAACCTTCAAAACAAGGGAAATAATACCAATGGTGATACTCTTCAAATCGCTAGTGTCCCTCATTTGGAATATTACTCAGTGTTGACGGCCCCGTTCAAGGCAGGAGAAATATCAGAGTTGAAACAAATACACAGATCGTTTACGGCCCGCAGAGAGCCATTAAAGAATTTAAATTACTGAGAACGACATTAAAAGTTCTGAATATGTACTTAATGGAGCGGAGAGAGAGAGAGAGAGAGAGAGAGAGAGAGAGAGAGAGAGAGAGAGATACATGATAATATATATCTGGAAGGCACTCGAGGGCCTGGTCCCATATCTGCACACTGCCATAACATACTGAAGCGAGAGAAATATCTGAGGAAGTGGAAAATAAACCCAGTGAAAAGCAGGGGTTCGGTGACCAAAATAAGGAAACACTATCAACATTCAGGGTCCCAGATTATTCAACATCTTAGCAGAAGATATCAGAAACACTGCTGGAACAAGTGTAGAAGTCTCGAAGAGAAAACTGGACAAGTATCTTCACCAGGTACCAGATCAACCAGGCTGTGATGGATATGTGGGGCGGCCGGCCTTCAGCAGCAACAGCCTGAATAGAAAGACTCTCGAAACTCATCAAAGCTATATCTGCCTGTGCCTCTCTCTCTCTCTCTCTCTCTCTCTCTCTCTCTCTCTCTCTCTCTCTCTCTCTCTCTCTCTCTTCTCTCTCTCTCTCTGTCTGTGTCTGTGTAATGTCGTGCCTTATAAGCCAAATTGGTCAATTAGGCCGAACTCCTTTTAAAATTGGACTTACAAAATTTTATTTTCCAGATTCATATATATATTTTTCATCGAAAATGTAAAAAAAATATTGAACCAAACCTAACTTTTTTTTTTTTTTTACCCAAATTCAAGTCAATATATCATACGTGAGGGAGAGTATGCACTAGACACAAGGGAGAACTATGTATTGAATACAACTATTAACTTTCGGAGTATTCCATAGACATTAATAAAACAACTTCGATTAATGAAGTTATTTTTAATAACTTCAAGTAGTTACTTATATAATTACCTGAGGCTTTAAGCAGCACGTATCTATGAATATTTTACAAAGTTATTTTCATTACCCCATTGACCACTACGTCAATAATACATGGTAACCTTCCTATCTAGTGTTGTATCAGAGGAAGATGGAGGAGGTGCTGCTCTCACACGCCTCATTGACACACTTATGCAACATATGGGTATCTTTATTAAGGAAACGTTTCGCCACACAGTGGCTTCATCAGTCCAATACAAAGTAGAGAGGGGTAAGAAGAGGAGTTTGAGGTAATCGGTCTCTCAGCCTGGAATCGATGTGTTCAGTCCACCACTCGTGTAGAGTGATGGGTTTGAAAAGTTTAAGAACAAGTAGTTATTACCAGAGTGAAGTTTGACAACAAATACACGTTGTAATACACCGATAACAACCAAACTCTTAAAACAACGTAAGTTATTTATCCCATCTGATCTACAGATTTCCAACTGTAAACAAACTTCCTAGCGCATCAACTTGCATTTATTCTCAGCTCTGAACTGACGTCATTAAAGATATATCCAACATTGTAAAAACAGATCAACTTTAATAGTCGCTCTCTTAAGGTTCTCGATATAATTACAATTTCTTCCTAATGCTATCAGTCTTCAATGCAGAGCTACAAAGCGCTTCAAGACATTATCCACAACTACAAAACACACATCACAATCGCACCTATGTAGTGCTGTCACGTCAAATTTTAGGTAATGTGCAGCTACCGCCACTTGCAGTCAAAAATGCTTTCTCATCTGTACTGCGCACCTGTGGTCATTGTTCTGCTGCACTTCCTCTGCACAGGATGTAAGGCAGGTGTCCCATATATTACCTCCTATAATGAGACAAATAAAATATGAACCGGCACATTACACACTTGACAATAACTCCGCAGGGAAGATAGAGGGAGGGTGAAGTGGAAAAGGATGACCAGGAATTCTTGGAAAGGTCGAAGGATACACAGCAAGGTCAATGATTAAATAGGAAGGTCGCGGGATACACTTCAGTGTCAAATTATATATAGATGGTTGCAGAATACTTAAAGAAGAGTAAAGAAGAACTCAAGACCAAGAAACACGAAGGATACGTTAAAGAGGGAAGGGACAGACCCAGGAAAGAGATGGAATAAGTCCATATTTTAACCAAATCGGACAAACAAACCTAATTCTCTTATAAGTTTTTCAAACAGTTTATCTTATTAACTGACATGGTAGATATATTCACCTGAATATGTAGCAATGTTTTGAGAAACATCTACTCTCATCATTATTAGAGGTTCTCGTCAAGCCACAGAGGCCTCCCACTAGCTAACTTGTTCACCCCATGAAAAGTTAACTTATATCACAGCATAAGATGTGTATCGTTGATCAGTGTATGAGACTCGGGTGTATGAGACTCGGGTGTATGAGACTCGGGTGTATGAGACTCGGGTGTATGAGACTCGGGTGTATGAGACTCGGGTGTATGAGACTCGGGTGTATGAGACTCAGGTGTATGAGACTCGGGTGTATGAGACTCGGGTGTATGTGACAGTGAAACAAGAGTAACTTCGAAGCTGGAATGATGACTGTAGGTGGTAGAACTTCGAAGCTGCGGGTGGTGAGTGATGGTGGTAAAAGAAGAACTTCAAAGCTGCAGGTGGTGAATGAAGGTGGTAAAAGAAGAACTTCAAAGCTGCAGGTGGTGAATGAAGGTGGTAAAAGAAGAACTTCGAAGCATCACATCATAAAAATCTTTGAAAGAGTGATGAGACGGCAGATTACAAAGTTCATGGACCAGCACAACCAACATAACCCGAACCAGCATGGCTTTAGAGCGGGTCGATCATGCCTGTCACAGCTGCTGAACCATTATGACAGAATTACGGAGGCATTGGAGGACGACCAAACGCAGATGTGATTTACACAGATTTTGCAAAGGCGTTTGACAAATGCGATCATGGAGTGATAGCGCACAAAATGAGGGCCATAGGCATTACGGGGAAGGTAGGCAGATGAATTTTTGAGTTCCTAACACAAAGAACACAAAACGTAGTAGTGAACAGGGCAAGATCCAGCATCAGCGAGGTCAAAAGCTCAGTGCCCCAAGGCACTGTCCTGGCACCTCTGCTGTTTCTCATCCTCATAGCAGACATAGATAAAAACACCCAGCACACTTTTGTATCATCATTTGCAGATGACACTAAAATAAGCATGAAAGTCACTACGGTGGAGGACACTGAAAAATTACAGGAGGACATAAGCAGGGTCTTCCAATGGGCAGTGGAGAACAACATGACGTTCAATGGTGATAAGTTTCAGCTGCTTAGGTATGGAAAAAATGAAGAACTCAAAAGGAACACTATATACAAAACGCAAGAGGGTCACCACATAGAACGAAAGGAACACGTAAAGGACTTGGGAATAATTATGTCTGCTGATCTGTCGTTTAAAGACCATAACAAGACAAAGATCACAACAGCCAGGAAGATGACGGGGTGGGTATTGAGAACTTTCAAAACAAGGGAAATAATGCCGATGGTGACACTATTCAAATCGCTAGTGCTCCCTCACTTAGAATACTGCTCAGTGCTGACGGCCCCGTTCAGGGCAGGAGAAATAGCAGAGATGGAACAAATCCAGAGATCGTTTACGGCTCACATTGAGCCATTGAAACATCTAAATTATTGGGAACGCCTTCAAGTCTTGAACATGTACTCATTGGAGCGGAGGAGAGAGAGATACATGATAATATATACCTGGAAAGTACTTGAGGGCCTGGTCCCAAATCTGCACACTGCCATAACAACATACTGGAGTGAGAGATATGGGAGAAAGTGTAAAATAAACCCAGTGAGGAGCAGGGGTGCGGTGGGGACAATACGGGAGCACTGTATTAACATCCGGGGTCCCAGACTATTCAACATCTTACCAGAAGATATCCGAAACACGGCTGGAACCAGTGTAGAAGCCTTCAAGAGGAAACTGGACAAATATCTTCACCAGGTGCCAGATCAACCAGGCTGTGATGGATATGTGGGGCAGCGGGCCTCCAGCAGCAACAGCCTGGTTGACCAGGCAAGCACCAGACGAGCCTGGCCCATGGCCGGGCTCAGAGAGTAGATACTCTCGAAACTCATCAAAGGTATATCAAAGGTGGTAAAAGAAGAACTTCGAAGCTGCAGGTGGTGAATGAAGGTGGTAAAAGAAGAACTTCAAAGCTGCAGGTGGTGAATGAAGGTGGTAAAAGAAGAACTTCGAAGATGCAGGTGGTGAATGAAGGTGGTAAAAGAAGAACTTCGAAGATGCAGGTGGTGAATGAAGGTGGTAAAAGAAAAAGCAAAGCTGTGGTGATATTTGATACCTGAAGGGTACCTGGAGGGAATGGGGGGGATCAATACCCCCAAGGTGGCAATAAACACATCACTTGCAAGTACGCTGGAGATATGCAAAGTACCACACGTCACCCACGTTGGTGATAAAGAGAAGAGAGCAGACAAGGAAGAAGAGAGCAGACAAGGAAGAAGAGAGATATGGGTACGAGGAAGTAAGAGGTGAAAGGGAGGGAGTCAACACACACGCAGCATGTGACAACCCTTGGGAGATGCGTGTGAAAGCAGGCGGACATGTGGGAAAGGTGGCAGGAAGGAGTGGGTGGGGTGAATGAGCTTGACACGGACACAAGGAATAGGCCCGCCAGCCAAACACTGAATGTAGAAGTGAAGGACTAGGTGAGTCAAAGGATGAGTCAGAGAGAACAAAGAATTCTGGAACATCATGAGGGAGGGAGGGAAGCCAGGAAGGAGGGAGGGAGGGAAGGAAGACAGGAGGGAGGGAGGCAGGTGAGGCATTTCCGTTGCAAGCACTGGATGCATTATCGACCGTCCAGCCTCTTATCTTTCTCTCTCCCTTCCACACCCTTTCCAGGCGTCCCTCCACACACACACACACACACTCACACACACACACACACACACACACACACACACACATAAACTACTGTCCGCTGTCAGTAACTTAGGAGAATTATTAGATAAGAATGTTAAGAGAGTTCTGAAACACCTGGAGAAAGGCTTCATCAATGACAATCAACATGGATTCAGGTAACGGAGTTCTGTGATAGTTACCGAGATCAAGCAAGAGAGGGATGGGTTAGTTGCATCTTCCTAGACTACAAGAAAACATCTGACACGGTTTCCTACCAGAAAGTGATCCACAAGCATAGAAGAAAATATCAAGATGGACGCAGGTAACAGATGTCCCCAAGTATTAATATTAGAACTTCTGTTCTTGCAAAAGGAAATTTAATAGTGTGTGTCTGCAGAGGATGAAAACTACTGAGGAGAGGGAGAGACAGAAACAGTCTCCATGAAGCCTCAGACAGGTTGTAGTAGTGGATGCTGGAGTTGAAATCGAATAACAGTTCCATCATGCAACTCACGGGAGAAAGAAGTCTAGAAAAGTAGTAGAGACTGGAAGGGAAGAAACAGTAAACATTGATTAAAATTGGTCTTGACAAACAACGACGAATAAATGAGACATAATTACAAACACAATATACTCTGATCACAACACCACGGAAGTGCAAACAAGTATAAGCTCAAGAGTGGGGAACTGTAGCAATAATATACGAGAAGGGATGTTCAGTAATTTATCTTCAACAATCACAGAGCTGACTAGGGAAAATTAACAAAGAACTATCGGACATACCCTGGAAAACACTCACGAGAGCTCTAAATCCTCACCTGTGTCTTGAAAACCTAAACACAGAAGCATACAAGATCTGTATTAAATATGAACCATTGAGGAAACCTAGAAGATCAGATATAGAAAGAAACGGTAGAAAATTGTATAAAAGAAAAACAGTTACAGAATATCTTACAAACTTGAATATATAACAACAAAAGACCGTCAATCTTAGCCGAGAGATCACCGAGATATAACAAAAACTTTAGCTGTCATCTCAAACAGAAGAACAAAAGGAACATAAAACTACACAGTTTTATATCATTTTCAGACAATACCAAAACAAGAATCAAAATCACCTCAGTAGAAGACACGGAAAAACTGCGAGATGATGTAAGCAAAATCTTGCAGTGACGAGTGGAGAATAACATTCAACGATGTTAAGTTCCAGCTGCTTAAATATGGAAAGAATGAAGAACTCAAAAGAGACACTGTATACAAAATTCAAGATGATCAAGTAGAATGAAAGGAACACATGAAAGACCTGGGAGTAATTATGTCAGCTGACCTTTTTTAACAAACACAATAACGCAAATGTCGCTAGAGCCAGGAAAATAATGAAAACTTTTAAAATTAGGGACATAGTGTCAATGGTGATGCTATTCAAATCACTTGTCTCTCGTTCGGAGTAATGTTAAGTGCTGACAGCTGCATTCACGGCAGGGAAGATATCAGAGCCTTAAAATTACTGGAAAAGCCTCAGAATCCTGGAGCAGAGATAATATATACGCAATAACACTGTACATACTTGATAATACATAGGTGGAAAGTGCTCGAGGGCCTAGTCACAAATCTCCACACTGCCATAACAACATACCGGAGTGAGAGATATGTGAAAAAATGTACAATAAACCCAGTGAAATGCAGAAGAGCCGTCGGTACAATACTAGAACTTTGTATCAATATTCGTGGTCTCAGACTCTAACAGCTTACCAAAAGATATGAGGAACACTGCTGGAACAAGTGTAGAAAGAAGTCTTCAAGAAGAAACTTGTCAAGAACCCTCACCAAGTGCCCGATCAACCAGACTGTGATGGATATATTGCTGATTCACTTTTTGCGCAGTTTTTCCTGTATTGAACTGATAAAGCCACTGGTTGAAGGTTTCCACGACAAAGATACTCCAGTGTTGCCCAGGTGTCTTATACTTCTGTGTCACTTTTGTATACCATTAATATAACAATAACTTTACCTGAGCAACCTTAACAAGGAATCACTAAAGAGCTGGACATACACTAACTCTTCCTGAAATACATCCAAATTAGCACCGACTAATTCCTTCCTCAACAACGCAGCTCTAATATCTGTAACAGATCACCATGGCAGACACATACACAGGGGGAGGGTTATAACTGCTGTGGCACACACACAGGTGTGTGTAACAAGAGAGTAGGAGAGTAATAACTACTATTGCAGACACATACACAGGTGTATGTGTGTGTGTAACAAGAGGGGGGAGGGTAATAACTGCTGTGGCAGACAGACACACACAGGTGTGTGTAACAAGAGAGGAAGAGGGTAACAGCAGCCATCATGGCACCATAATATACAGAGTATGGCTGGAGGCTGAAGGTCTGGCCGCCGGTGGTAATGAGGGGGTGGCTGGCTGATTCAGGCCAACCAAGTAGTTAATTACCATCCAGGATAACCTGCACGCCAGCCAGGGGATAGAAGATAGGGGACGAGGAGCTGGGTAACAGAATACCGGGAACGTGGGATAGGGGCAGGGATACGTATTGAGGTGTGTATAGGGGCAGGGGGCAGGGAGAGAGGATGAGGTGTTGAGAATGAGTGATAAGGTGTGAGGGACAAAGTACTGATAGGTGAAAAAGGGGTTTTTAAATTTGGATACATCTGTAATATGCTGGTACCCTTTTCTACATGTTAGTTACATAGTGGAGGACAACTGCTAACTGTATTTCCCTGTCATATTACATTGCACAAGATGGTTACGTACAGTGTTGAAATGTGTCAGACTGAGGTGGGAGACTTAAGTAGGTCAATAGTGATATCAAGTATTCCATTAAGGATTCATCAGCTACTGCAACTTTAGAGGTGTCCTTCCAGCAGAGCTGGAGTTACTATTACAGTAGAATTACCTTCTCTCAGGGCTGCCTATCCCATACTCAGAAATGATTTTTTTTATGAAGATAACTCCATTGTCACAGAGCGAAGACAACAACAAAAAATATATAAGAAGAAAAGGGGTGAGGAGGGGGGTAGACTACACTATATATGTAAGAATACATACATCAATGTGTAAACTGCAGATTCAGTGCAGCAAAAGTCTCTCAACATTTTAAACTTACATTATATGCCTTGCACTTAAGGTATAGTGCCAAGCTATGGTGGGCACGACTAAGCTGAGTTAACATTATGCCAGAGGCCGCGTAGCTACGTCTAGTTGCACTCCGATAATAAAAACTACACACTATGTTAACTCACAGAGTTGCAGGAAAAACAACGCGAGTCTGTACGCACGCATACACACACACACACGCATACATACACGCACACACATACACGCACGCACATACACACGCACGCATACATACACGCACACACATACACGCACGCACATACACACGCACGCACATACACACGCACGCACCCAAGCATGCACACACCCAGTAGCGGCCAGTGAAGAGGCGGGGCCAGGACCTATGACTCGACCCCTGCAACCACAACTAGGTGAGTACAAGCATGCACACACACGCGCACGCGCACACACACACAATCCATGTAAAATTAACACTTATACTTATAAACATCCACACATAATAGCAATTTTAAAAACAGTTATAATAGAGCCCAAGAGGCTAGGAGGGAGTGAATATAGCAAGTTGAGAGACTCAACCCTGGCTCTTTTAGAGTAGACGCTCGAAAAGATTTAAAGGTTTGCAACCAAGATGATAAGAAAATTGAGAGAAATGTACTATGAGGAGGTGGAAAGAACTGAACCTGACGACCTTGGCGGAGAGAAGGACAAGGTAAGACATGATCACGGCATTCAAAATCTTAAGGGAAATTGATAGGGCAGATAAAGACAGACTGTTTGAATTAAAGGACCAGGATCAAGGGGAAGCTGAAGACACGGATGAGCCATAATGTCAGGACGCATTCCTTCAGTTTCAGAGCGACTGAAAAGTGGAATGACTTGGATAAGGAAGTGTTGGAGGCAACTCAATACACAGCTTCAAGAGTACTGTAGATGTGATAAGGCTCAAGGGGCCAGAAATCACAACCCGGAAAGTACAATTCCCCTTTTCCATTCTTGCCCTCGCTTCATTACAGTAACCCACAATTCTCTAGCCTCCACTACAGTAACAAGTTAACACAAACAAAAGCGGTGTCAGGTATCAATTATTAAGAGGCATTAATTATCCACATCCTTAATTACTGCCAGTGCCACTATGTATTCACCTGAGGCAGGTTGACCCTACTGAACCAGTGCCAGCTGCTCTCCCTCCCTCACTATTACTCTCCCTCTCTCCCTATTACTCCTCTCTACTACTCTCCCTCTCTGCTGTCAGACCACATAGTGTACACCCACAACCTCTGGTATATCTTAATTACCCACTAATCACTAATTGCTTACTGATTACCCAGACTCTGTACTGGGGCTCACAAGTCCACCCCTTTGTCATAATAAACAACATCTATAATACAGTAATATCTATAACTGTAGTGAGGTAATAACACAAAGGGATATTTATGGATCCAACTTTAAAGGAGATATTACAAATTTAGTATAAGATTACAGTAATTTACTGAAATACACAATTACTCTTATTTCTGTATTCATTAATAACACTCGCGCAAATTTCTAAATTATATTATGACAGCTGATATTACTAACACTGATATTACTAACACTGATATTATTAACACTGAGAATAACTTCAGGATAAAGTACTCACACACCAGGACTCACACGTCCTCACTCACACACGTCATACAGTTACTTGTAGCCTGGAACATACAGTACTCATACACCAGGACTCACACACGTCATACAGTTACTTGTAGCCTGGAACATACAGTACTCATACACCAGGACTCCACGTCAACAGACGGCCTGGAACATACAGTACTCATACACCAGGACTCACGTCCACTCACACACGTCATACAGTTACTTGTAGCCTGGAACATACAGTACTCATACACCAGGACTCACACACGTCATACAGTTACTTGTAGCCTGGAACATACAGTACTCATACACCAGGACTCACACACGTCATACAGTTACTTGTAGCCTGGAACATACAGTACTCATACACCAGGACTCTCACGTCCTCACTCACACACGTCATACAGTTACTTGTAGCCTGGAACATACAGTACTCATACACCAGGACTCACACACGTCATACAGTTACTTGTAGCCTGGAACATACAGTACTCATCACCAGGACTCACACACGTCATACAGTTACTTGTAGCCTGGAACATACAGTACTCACACAGGACTCCACGTCTCACTCACACACCTGGAACATACACAGCTACATCCACTAACTGTCTCTCAGCCGGATACTACATAACTCTTCTCTCTCTCTCTCTCTCTCTCTCTCTCTCTCTCCTTCCTCATTCTTCAGCTATAACATCATGATCACCTTACATATGATTCACCCATGCTGAGTCAGCATCCCAACCCACAGAGGGGTCCATCCAACGTTATGATTCAATGGAGTCTGCCAGGTTGTGATATGCAGCATCAACCAGGGAGGGAGGGAGGGAAGGTATGCATCAACCAGGGAGGGAGGGAGGGAGGGAAGGAGGTATGCAGCATCAACCAGGGAGGGAGGGAGGTATGCATCATCAACCAGGGAGGGAGGGAGGGAAAGTATGCATCAACCAGGGAGGGAGGGAGGGAGGAAGGAGGTATGCAGCATCAACCAGGGAGGGAGGGAGGTATGCATCATCAACCAGGGAGGGAGGGAGGGAAGGTATGCATCAACCAGGGAGGGAGGGAGGAGGAGGAAGGGAGGTATGCAGCATCAACCAGGGAAGGAAGGAAGGTATGTAGCATCAACCAGGGAGGGAGGGAGGGAGGGAAAGGGAGGTATGCAGCATCAACTAAAGAAGGAGGAAGGTATGTAGCATCAACCAGGGAGGGAGGAAAGGGAGGTATGCAGCATCAACCAGGGAAGGAGGGAAGGTATGTAGCATCAACCAGGGAGGGAGGGAGGTATGCAGCATCAACCAGGGAGGGAGGGAAGGTATGCATCAACCAGGGAGGGAGGGAGGTATGCAGCATCAACCGGGGAGGGAGGGGAGGTATGCATCAACCAGGGAGGGAGGGAGGTATGCAGCATCAACCAGGGAAGGAGGGAAGGTATGCATCAACCAGGGAGGGAGGGAGGTATGCAGCATCAACAAGGGAGGGAGGGAGGGAGGTATGCAGCATCAACCAGGGAAGGAGGGAAGGTATGCATCAACCAGGGAGGGAGGGAGGTATGCAGCATCAACAAGGGAGGGAGGGAGGTATGCATCAACCAGGGAGGGAGGGAGGTATGCAGCATCAACCAGGGAAGGAGGAAGGTATGCATCAACCAGGGAGGGAGGGAGGTATGCAGCATCAACCAGGGAGGGAGGGAGGTATGCAGCATCTACCAGGGAGGAGGGAGGGAGGTATGCAGCATCAACCAGGGAAGGAGGGGAGGTATGTAGCATCAACCAGGGATGGAGGGAAGATATGCAGCATCAACCAGGGAGGGAGGGAGGGAGGTATGCAGCATCAACCAGGGAGGAGGTATGCAGCATCAACCAGGGAGGGAGGGAGGTATGTAGCATCAACCAGGGAGGGAGGGGAGGTATGCAGCATCAACCAGGGAAGGAGGGGAGGTATGCAGCATCAACCAGGGAGGGAGGGAGGTATGCAGCATCTACCAGGGAGGTATGCAGCATCAACCAGGGAGGGAGGGAGGGAAGATATGCAGCATCAACCAGGGAGGGAGGGAAAGGAGGTATGTAGCATCAACCAGGGAGGGAGGGAAGATATGCAGCATCAACCAGGGAGGGAGGGAGGTATGTAGCATCAACCAGGGAGGGAGGGAAGATATGCAGCATCAACCAGGGAGGGAGGGAGTTATGCAGCATCAACCAGGGAGGGAGGGAGTTATGCAGCATCAACCGGGGAGGGAGGGAGGTATGCAGCATCAACCAGGGATGGAGGGAGGGGAGGTATGCAGCATCAACCAGGGAGGGAGAGAAGATATGCAGCATCAACCAGGGAGGGAGGGAAGATATGCAGCATCAACCAGGGAGGGAGGGAGGGGAGGTATGCAGCATCAACCAGGGAAGGAGGGGAGGTATGCAGCATCAACCAGGGAGGGAGGGAAGATATGCAGCATCAACCAGGGAGGGAGGGAAGATATGCAGCATCAACCAGGGAGGGAGGGGAGGTATGCAGCATCAACCAGGGAGGGAGGGGAGGTATGCAGCATCAACCAGGGAAGGAGGGGAGGTATGCAGCATCAACCAGGGAGGGAGGGGGAGGTATGCAGCATCAACCATCACCCTCCCTCCCTCTATTTCAAGCTCTCCTGACAAACAGAGAAAGTGATATCTTTATCAAAGCTTGTATACACAGTAATACAACAGCGCCATGGACACGTACAGTACGTGACTAAACCCGAAGGTTGTGTCTGTGAGTGACCACCCACTGGGGAAGATGGTGAGGTAGAGAAGAGGGAAGATGGTGAGGTAGAGAAGAGGGAAGATGGTGAGGTAGAGAAGAGGGAAGATGATGAGGTAGAGAACATCTGTCCTTCAACAATATTCTCTATATGTAAGTCACCTCACAGCTACTAAAAACAACAGACATAGCCCCGCTCCACAAAGGGGGCAGTAAAGCAATAGCAAAGAACTACAGACCAATTGCGCTAACGTCCCATATCATAAAAATCTTTGAAAGGGTTCTAAGAAGCAAGATCGCCACCCATCTTGATACCCATCAATTGCACAACCCAGGACAGCATGGGTTTAGAGCAGGCCGCTCCTGTCTGTCCCAACTACTGGACCACTACGACAAGGTCCTGGATGCTCTAGAAGATAAACAGAATGCAGATGTTATATACACAGATTTTGCAAAAGCCTTTGACAAGTGTGACCATGGTGTAATAGCACACAAAATGCGTGATAAAGGAATAACAGGAAAAGTTGGTAGATGGATCTATAATTTCCTAACATGTAGAACACAAAGAGTAGTAGTCAACAGAGTAAAGTCTGAGGCAGCTACTGTGAAAAGCTCTGTTCCACAAGGCACAGTACTTGCTCCCATCCTATTCCTCATCCTCATATCAGACATTGACAGGGATATAAGCCACAGTGCTGTGTCTTCCTTTGCAGATGACACCCGAATCTGTATGACAGTGTCCACCGTTGAAGACACTGCAAGACTCCAAGCAGACATAAACCAAATCTTTAAATGGGCTGCAGAAAACAATATGAAGTTCAATGATGAGAAATTTCAATTACTCAGATACGGAAAACGTGAAGAAATTAAAATCTCATCGGAGTACAAAACTAATTCCAACCACACAATAGAGCGAAAAACTAATGTCAAAGACCTGGGAGTGATCATGTCAGAGGATCTCACCTTCAAGGACCATAACAATGTAGCAATTGCATCTGCTCGAAAAATGACAGGATGGATAATGAGAACCTTCAAAACCAGGGATGCCAAGCCCATGTTGACACTTACAGATCGCTTGTTCTATCTAGGCTGGAATATTGCTGCACACTAACTGCACCTTTCAAGGCGGGTGAAATTGCTGACCTTGAAAATGTGCAGAGAACCTTCACCGCACGCATAAGTGCGATAAACCACCTCAACTACTGGGAACGCTTGAAGTTCCTAAACCTGTACTCTCTAGAACGCAGGCGGGAGAGATACATTATTATATACACATGGAAAATTCTCGAGGGCTTAGTACCAAACTTGCACACAAAAATCACTCCCTACGAAAGCAAAAGACTCGGCAGGCGATGTAACATTCCCCCAATGAAGAGCAGGGGTGCCACTAGCACGTTGAGGGACAACACAATAAGTGTGAGGGGCCCAAGATTGTTCAACTGCCTCCCAGCATACATCAGGGGGATTACCAACAAGCCCCT
>WNWK01001535.1:0-100000 GCA_009830355.1 Cherax destructor | reverse complement strand
CACTATAACACACCTACTCTAACACACCTACACTATAACACACCTACACTATAACACACCTACACTATAACACACCTACACTATAACACACCTACTCTAACACACCTACACTATAACACACCTACACTAGTGCCTCACTAACACTATAATTATAGTGATACAATAGACAAGGCAGCTGCAACTCTCCTACTAACTGCCATCAAGCACCTGCCTGCCTTCATGCTTGTCAAGGGCTCTTCATCTAGGGAACTGGAACTGCTCTCCCCTTCCCCAGGTGCTGTATGACTCCTACAAATTTTGCGATTCTCCATGATCATAATGATAATAATAATGAAATAATAATAAATACTACTAACACTAATAATAATAATAATAATAATAATAATAATAATAATAATAATAAGCCTGGAGTGTCTTCAGTGTTCTCCTAGGAAGGGAGGAGGGGAGATGGGGGGAGGAATATTTACAGAGCGCCAAAATAGTCTGGTAAGTCACAATGTAATCAAAACAATCTAACAAATACGTACAATTAGTTCCGTGTCATAATAAGTCACAGAAAATTTGGACGAAAGGGAAAATCCCGCTGCTATTTAGGCCGAAAAATAGGTTGAAGGGATCTTAGTGAGGCCCGCTCACAACTTAGCCACTACCACAACCTAACCTGTCTTTAGCACTTTTGGATGTATCAGCAGTGTGCTGCTACCCTATTCTACACGACAGTTACACAGTGGGAAGCGGAGTTTGCTATGTTACACTGTCAGATTCCATCACACAGGATGGGTTACATACGTGTAGGTCTTATCTGAGAGATTTCAGTAGGGCCATGAAGACATCGTCAAATATCCCGTTAAAAGTTGAGCAGGTGTGCAAGGTAGATAAATGCTTCAGAGAACCAACAAGTTAATAAATTAGACACATGAGCACCACTTAGGTATCTTTTTTATGGAAAAGTTTCGCCACACAGTGGCTCCATCAGTCCAATACAAAGAAGAATGGGGAAGATCAGAAGGAGTTTGAGGTTATCTGTCCCTCAGTCTGGAGTCGATATAATCAGTCCACCAATCTTGATAAGAATACAGCATATTCGTGAAGAAATTTGTCATTATCTACTCAGAAACACTGCTGGAAAAAGTGTAGAGGTCTTCAAGGGGAAACTGAACAAGTATCTTCACCAGGTGCCAGATCAACCAGGCTGTGATGGATATGGGGCAGCGAGTCTCCAGCAGCAACATCCTGGTTGGCCAGGCTAACACCAGACGAGCCTGGCCGGGCTCTGGGAGTAGAAAGATTCTTGAAACTCATCACAGGTATATCAAAGGTAAGGTAAGGTCATTTTAATGGCTTGCGTGAGATCTGCCTTATTGTGGTCTTTGTTGATAATGTTCCTTATGTATGAAGGGAGGATTGTTAAAGAGTCGTGGTCCCTTTATAATTAACGAGGTATCTCTCAGTGTATTTATCACTCCCTGCTGTTCACTGGAGATATTTTGGACCGTCTGCCAAGCCTCTTTGTTTTCATATGTAGTGGTTTCGATGTGAAGAATTGGAACCACCCCTCCAGTATCTTCCAGAGTATATTATCACTTATGTCTCCCACATACAGTACGAGGGACGTCAAGCGCTCCCAGTAATTTAAGTGTCTGACTGAGTTTTTCCAGGTCTGTAGTTGGACTGCCTTGAAGGGGGTCATTAGTACACAACAATGTTCCAAGTGTCATCATTGGTCTGGCATCTCTTGCTTTGAAGTCTCAAGTTATCCAACCTATAATTTTTCTTGCAGTTCCGATAATGACATTGTTGTACTACTTGAAAGTGAGATCTGACATTATCAAGATTCTCTCAAGTTTGATTCATATTCTACTGAATTATTTGAATTTGTCTTGTACTCCCATCTTGTTTTTACTTCCTCAGTCCTTTCGTAAAATAGTAATAGAAATCTGTCCCCCACTGAACATCATATACTTGTCAGTGGTCCACTGGAAGACTTGGATGATATCAGCTTGAAGGCTCACTGGATCTTCTATGGATGATACTCTTACACAGATTTTAATATCTTCTCCACAGGATGATACACTGATATGGTTTACGTTCCTGTCTATGTCAGAAATTATGAGAGAAAAGTGGGTCGAGTACCGTGGGTAATAGCTCTTCAGTGTAGAGAAAAGTGGGTCGAGTACCGTGGGTAATAGCTCTTCAGTGTAGAGAAAAGTGGGTCGAGTACCGTGGGTAATAGCTCTTCAGTGTAGAGAAAAGTGGGTCGAGTACCGTGGGTAATAGCTCTTCAGTGTAGAGAAAAAGTGGGTCGAGTACCGTGGGTAATAGCTCTTCAGTGTAGCTCACACTGATTTGACTTCATTACTATTTAGGTTTTTGAAGTTAGGAAGGTTGTGATGGTGGTGGTGGTAGGCTCTGGTGGCAGAGGTAAGTTGTGGTGGGGTGGTAGGTTGTGGTGGGGTGGTAGGGTGTGATGGGGTGGTAGGGTGTGATGGTGGTAGATGGAGGTTGTGGTGGGGTGGTAGGGTGTGATGGGGTGGTAGGGTTTGATGGGGTGGTAGGGTGTGGTGGGGTGGTAGGGTGTGATGGGGTGGTAGGGTGTGATGGTGGTAGGGTGTGATGGTGGTAGATGGAGGTTGTGGTGGGGTGTGGTGGGAATGGTAGGAACAGAGTAAGGGTTTCGGAGAGTGAGAGGGGAAAGATGTAGTAAAGAAGAGAGGTTATGGGGGCGTGGGTGAGAGAAGATAATCCAAGAGGTGAGGAGGGAAAAGAGCGGGAGAATAAGATGAAAAGAGAGAAAGATGAAGATGAGACTAAAACGAGGTGAAGATGAGAGGGGAGAGGGAGGTGAAGAAGACGGAAAATAATGAGAGAAAGGGAGACGAAGATGAAGAGGGAGGTGAAGATGAGAAAAGAGAGACACTCAGGTAGTGAAGGTAAGGAGGATCAGTGTCAAGGAATGGGTAGGAGGGAAGAGTTAAATAGAGAAGGTAAAGAGTTGAAAGACATGGGACCTAAAGAGAATTAAAACGGGATGAAAAGGCATGGAAGGGGAGGGGAGAGGAAGAGACAAGGAGTGGGAGGGGAAAGAGGGGGAGGATAAAAGTGGTGAGGAGGAGGAGGTAACCTCGGCCAGGTAAACAACACTCCAGGTAACAATATCTTACCTCTCTCATCCAACACTCCCTCACCCCTACCACTCTCCCTGTTTTACCCTACCACTCTCCCTGCTCTACCCTACCCCACTTATCGTCAACCTTCCCTACCTACCTACTACACTCTTTCCTCACATTATCTCAGCCGACCTATCATTCCGTACGTCATAATTAAGAATACAAGACATAATGCGTTGTTTGTTGGCTGGTGCGAGTCCTTTCCTACCATCCTCTGCTTGAAACTTTCCAGTGTAACTCAGTTGTGTCACAGCCTCTGGCCACACAGTCCTGAACCTGGGTAATGATGCCACAGCCCGCACGCTCTGATACCACAACCTAGTGTGTCCTCCACAATGTTGTCCAGTTGCCTCTTAAAGATTTCTACTTTTGTTGACACAGTTTTTAAATTGTGCCTATGGCGCCCCTGCTCATCATTGGGTTTATACTTCTCCCGTATCTTTAAATCATAGTAAGATATATAACTGCGTGGATTAGAAAGTTAGTCTTAAAAGCATTTTCATGTATACATTTTAAGATATCTCTTCTCCGTTGTAAGAAGTATATTCCAAGTGTTTTAGGAGGAGCCTAATAGTTTAAATGTTTTACTGAGTCTGAGCTTTAAAGACTACCATCACTGGAGTAGGTTTTCTTGCAAAAGTTCTCGTTTATACTATCATACCACACTTCAGTAGCGTGGACGGCGACAACGTCATTAGCAGCAACAGTATAAATTAGCAACGACGGTGTCCGTCAATAACGATGGTGTCGTTGACAGCAGCGCATCCCGTTTCAAGTTAGAGGTGATACCCCATATCAAATTTATCTAAACGAGGAAAGCTCCCACAAGACAGAAAGAAAACGAGATGCTAGGATGCAGGCATTACAGTAGTCCACTCATACATCACCAAAACGATGTGTCTGAAGGAAGGAAGTGAGCATTAGTTAGAGCAAATAACATAACATGGCTCTCTGATACATAAGGTTCCGTACAGTGGTGTCTGGCACTATAGCGACGACGCGGCAAGAAGCATCTGCTTGCATGCTGTGTTATTGACGATGGTGTTTACCAAAACAGATGCGAATGTTGTGCTTTTCTAGCAGTATGGTGAGGACGCGGCAAGACGCCATCGGTGACGTGCACTGTTATAGACGATGGTGTTTACTGATACAGAAGGTAATGAGGGAGGGTGTTATAAGCAACCGCTGGCGTCTGCTGCTATACAAGGTCTCCAGTACTTTTATTATTAAGCAATACTGAATATATCAGCAGTGTGCTGCTACCCTATTTTACATGATAGTTATACAGTGCGAACAAAAGCTAGCTATCATATAAATGGTAAACAACACTGACAACTTGATAAGTTAGACACGCGCTGCAGGCTTCACCTGATAACATTAAACTACATCTCCTGGGTAAGAAATTGCTTATCTTCAAACAAGAGTAATGAACTGACTACATCAAATTACGTCTTCATTAGTCAACTTCATCTTCCACCATAGATGATCTTTTCAAATAGTTGAAGACTCAAGCCTGATTTTAAGTGTTGTGAAATGTGTCTAACTCACCAAAGATCAGCTGTGTTACCCTGTCACACTGCATCACCCAGGATGGGTTTCTTACATCATGGGTTTCCTACATCATGGGTTTCCTATATCATGGGTTTCTTATATCATGGGTTTCCTACATCATGGGTTTCCTATATCATGGGTTTCTTATATCATGGGTTTCTTACATCATGGGTTTCCTACATCATGGGTTTCTATACTCATGGGTTTCTTACATCATGGGTTTCCTAATCATGGGTTTCCTACATCATGGGTTTCCTACATCATGGGTTTCTTACATCATGGGTTTCCTACATCATGGGTTTCCTACATCATGGGTTTCTACATCATGGGTTTCTACATCATGGGTTTCCTACATCATGGGTTTCCTACATCATGGGTTTCTTACATCATGGGTTTCCTACATCATGGGTTTCCTATATCATGGGTTTCTTACATCATGGGTTTCCTACATCATGGGTTTCTTACATCATGGGTTTCCTACATCATGGGTTTCCTATATCATGGGTTTCTTACATCATGGGTTTCCTACATCATGGGTTTCCTTATCATGGGTTTCTATCATGGGTTTCCTACATCATGGGTTTCTACATGGGTTCATCATGGGTTTCTATCATGGGTTTCTACATCATGGGTTTCCTACATCATGGGTTTCCTACATCATGGGTTTCTTACATCATGGTTTCTACATCATGGGTTTCCTACATCATGGGTTTCTTACATTATGGGTTTCTTACATCATGGGTTTCTTACATCATGGGTTTCCTACATCATGGGTTTCTTACATCATGGGTTTCTTACATTATGGGTTTCTTACATTATGGGTTTCTTACATCATGGGTTTCCTACATCATGGGTTTTTTACATTATGGGTTTCTTACATCATGGGTTTCTTACATCATGGTTTCCTACATCATGGGTTTCCTACATCATGGGTTTCTTACATCATGGGTTTCCTACATCATGGGTTTCTTACATCATGGGTTTCTTACATCATGGGTTTCCTACATCATGGGTTTCTTACATCATGGGTTTCTTACATCATGGGTTTCCTACATCATGGGTTTCCTACATCATGGGTTTCTTACATTATGGGTTTCTTACATCATGGGTTTTTTACATTATGGGTTTCTTACATCATGGGTTTCTTACATCATGGGTTTCCTACATCATGGGTTTCCTACATCATGGGTTTCTTACATTATGGGTTTCCTACATCATGGGTTTCTTACATCATGGGTTTCCTACATCATGGGTTTCTTACATCATGGGTTTCCTACATCATGGGTTTCCTACATCATGGGTTTCTTACATTATGGGTTTCCTACATCATGGGTTTCTTACATTATGGGTTTCTTACATCATGGGTTTCTTACATCATGGGTTTCTTACATCATGGGTTTCTTACATCATGGGTTTCCTACATCATGGGTTTCTTACATTATGGGTTTCCTACATCATGGGTTTCTTACATCATGGGTTTCCTACATCATGGGTTTCCTACATCATGGGTTTCCTACATCGGGTGACTACGTCAGCCAGAGACGAGAGATATCAGTACTGCAATGAGGATATCATCAAGCATTCCACTAGGCGATATTAATAAAATACTGAGGATATCGAATCAGGTAAGAACCAGGAATAACGGATTTAAATTGGATAAATTAAGATCTCGAAAGGACATAGGTAAGTACTGGTTTTCAGAGTGGTCGATGCGTGGAACAATCTTCCCTAGGACCCTGGGTAGCTTTATTCTGTTAGTGAGATGGATTGTGAATTACCTGCCTAGTATGGGCCAACAGGTCTTCTGCAGTGTTCCCCCTTTCTTATGTAAATATATGAGTGGGAGAAGCTGGGTTTGATTGGTGTCGTTGGTACGGGAGTAAATGCTTGGGTAGCTTTAGGAAGGGGTGGTTTTTGATAAGGATGTGCCTTGTATGGGCCAGTAAGTCTTCTGCAGTGTTCCTCCATTCTTATGTAAAGAGTAAGTAGCTACGTTACCTTGCAATGTTATCACTCCACCAAAGCTGGAGCTTCATTTACTTGAGAATTATCATCCCTCTCCCACACAGGAGAAATGGAAAGTATAAAGCCATCTTTATTATTAGGGAGCAAGAGAGCAAAAGTGTAGTCGTTGGCAGGGCGACCCCTGGCTTGACGGTGTGAGTGTTGTTCCGTGTGTAGACACACCAACGAATCGACAGGTGGTGCATGGCAGGGGTGAGTCTTTTACCCCAGGGTGGAAGTTGCTACCTCCGTGTAATGACAATCATTACTCCACTCATCCCACCCCGATACACACTACAGCCTCGCCCGGGACAAAGACCTATCCACGGTGCGTGAGAGAGAGAGAGAGAGAGAGAGAGAGAGAGAGAGAGAGAGAGAGAGAGAGAGAGAGAGAGAGAGAGAGAGAGAGAGAGAGAGAGAGAGAGAGAGAGAGAGAGAGAGAGAAGAGAGATGAGAGAGAGAGAGAGAGAGATGAGAGGGAAGAGAGAGAGAGAGAGAGAGAGAGATATCTGAAATGATGGAGGATTGACTACATTTATGTAGGAGATCAGACGATGGAGAGCCTGAGAGGAATGAGTATGATATTGATCAGAAGAAATGATAGAGAGACATAGAAAGACAAAGACGCAAACCCAACAGACATCCTGATGGACAACAACTACTGCAAGATAACATTATAACTGATGTTAAACGTACAATATATACAGAGTTAAAGCGTCTTTTAGATTCTGATATGTGACACATTGCAGACTTCTTTACACACACATCTGGCCCCTCCATTACGTAAGCTCATCACTATAACAATGTTATACAATAAGACGCATGCGCAACTCTGGTATCTTTATATCGATAATAACGATAATAAAGATATCAGTGTTAGTGAATGTGTCTTATTCATGAACGTTTGTTCATGTTATCACAACGCTGTCATTACCATTGAACCATGGGAAGAATCATGTTACCAACAAATGCCTTCACTAACCACATCCTATATACCCAGTAAAAGCACATCCTTCCTCGCTAGTAAGTTAGCAAACCTTCAAAGTAGTCTTAGTGTGATGACTGGCACCGTAAGGAATCACTATAGATGCAGCTTATCAGCCGGCAGGCTGAGGGACTGATTACCTCAAACTACTCCTCACCTTACCCCTCTCTTGCTTTGTATAGGACTGATGAAGCCACTGTGTGGAGAAACGTTTCCTTAATAAAGTTTCCCATATGTTGCATAACTGTCTCAATCTTCAACTTGTGGGTTTTCAAACCATTTATAAGAAGAAAAAAAGTACTCCGGCGCCAGGATAAGTGCGCCAGAACCTGGTGGTTCTTGGCTGGGACTGTCACTACAAGACATCAACTACAAGACATCAACTACAAGACATCAACTACAAGACATCAACTTTTCTTCATAACTTACTTGCAGATCATTTTCCAGATAGTGAGTATCCATGGCAAGCTGCAACAACTGTGCTCAAGTTGCCAGTGATGGCAACATAAACAAGGTTATGAAGCCGGACAAAGTGAGCCCAAGATTGTCGAGCAGACGTGATGGACCTCTGACGAGTTTCGAGAGTTTTTCTACTCCCGGAGCCCGGCCTTGAACCAGGCTCACCTCAACCCCACATCTACGAATACTGAAGTTGCCTAGCAATAATTGGCCGTGTGTGTGGAACAATACATATGTTGCCCCTATTCACACAACAAAAACCTGAGCGCTGACCAACAATTACAAACCAGTCTACCTATTTTAATCGATTCCGGGGAGTCATCGCCTCCAGGGCCCGTTCCTGGACCAGACGTCCTGGTTGATAGCCAACTCAATCAGGACGTTAGTGATAACAGAACAAAGTCCAACGTTAAGCACCACAGTCTGGCTGGTGAGGAACTGACTTGTTGACTTTGACGGCTGTCACTTCTGTCAATTACGGGCCAAATCATAGAGATAATCTTAGGACAAGTGACAGTGTTTTTATTGGAACGCTATTCTTAGGTTTGCCAGACGCTGTCTATTGTGTGACTATCAACTGGTTACAGAACAGGTCGCTCTGCACCTGACCTATTGAACCTCCCCATTGCTGCAGTTGTAGTAGCAATATTACTACTGCATTGTAGTAGCAATATTACTACTGCATTGTAGTAGCAATATTACTACTGCAGTTGTAGTAGCAATATTACTACTGCATTGTAGTAGCAATATTACTACTGCATTGTAGTAGCAATATTACTACTGCAGCTGTAGTAGCAATATTACTACTGCAGTTGTAGTAGCAATATTACTACTGCATTGTAGTAGCAATATTACTACTGCATTGTAGTAGCAATATTACTACTGCAGCTGTAGTAGCAATATTACTACTGCAGCTGTAGTAGCAATATTACTACTGCAGCTGTAGTAGCAATATTACTACTGCATTGTAGTAACAATGTTGTTACTGCAGTTGTAGCAACAATATTATTACTGTAGTTATAACAATATTACTACTGTAGTTGTAGCAACAATGTTACTACTGCAGTTGTAGCAACAATGTTACTACTGCAGTTGTAGCAACAATGTTACTACTGCAGTTGTAGCAGCAATATTACTACTGCAGTTGCACAGCAACAATGGAAATATCTTAGTGCCCGCCCACGAAACATCATATAGTGAATATTACAAAAAGAGGCACTCAACATGACTAGGTTCGCTGCAACATTCAAAATCCTCTCACTGGATCAAACAACCAGCACAGTTTATAAAAGGTTTTCATCTGCCGGTTTCCACAGCTTGAACCTTACAGTTTTGCGAGCTTATTTTTCCAAAATCTTGCCATCTCTTACACCATGTTGCTAGGATGGTAATTCTGAGCGCGGTCACGCAAACCCACCCATCTCTGTTATGAAGCAAGATAGGGAAGAGGCAGGGAGGGCAAGAAAGAAATTAGGGAGTACAATAAGATAGGAAGAAGGGAGGGAAATGCAGGAAGAAAGGGAAAGATGGTAGTGAAGGAAAAAAAGATATAGAGAAAGGGGAGAGAGAGATAGGACAGTGGGAAGGAGGGAAGGGAAAGAATCTGGGAATGTTAAGGACGAGACTGGAAGAGCAAGAAAAAGATACGAGAGGCAGAGAGGAAGATCACTAAGTATATACCTTTGAAGAGTTTCGAGAGTATCTACTCTCTGAGCCCGGCCATGGGCCAGGCTCGTCTGGTCTTGCCTGGTCAACCAGGCTGTTGCTGCTGGAGGCCTGCTGCCCCACATATCCATCACAGCCTGGTTGATCTGGCACCTGGTGAAGATATTTGTCCAGTTTCCTCTTGAAGGCTTCTACACTGGTTCCAGCGATGTTTCGGATATCTTCTGGTAAGATGTTGAATAGTCTGGGACCCCGGATGTTAATACAGTGCTCCTGTATTGTCCCCACCGCACCCCTGCTCCTCACTGGGTTTATTTTACACTTTCTCCCATATCTCTCACTCCAGTATGTTGTTATGGCAGTGTGCAGATTTGGGACCAGGCCCTCAAGTACTTTCCAGGTATATATTATCATGTATCTCTCTCCTCCGCTCCAATGAGTACATGTTCAAGACTTGAAGGCGTTCCCAATAATTTAGATGTTTCAATGGCTCAATGTGAGCCGTAAACGATCTCTGGATTTGTTCCAGCTCTGCTATTTCTCCTGCCCTGAACGGGGCCGTCAGCACTGAGCAGTATTCTAAGTGGGGAGCACTAGCGATTTGAATAGTGTCACCATCGGCATTATTTCCCTTGTTTTGAAAGTTCTCAATACCCACCCCGTCATCTTCCTGGCTGTTGTGATCTTTGTCTTGTTATGGTCTTTAAACGACAGATCAGCAGACATAATTATTCCCAAGTTCTTTACGTGTTCCTTTCGTTCTATGTGGTGACCCTCTTGCGTTTTGTATATAGAGTTCCTTTTGAGTTCTTCATTTTTTCCATACCTAAGCAGCTGAAACTTATCACCATTGAACGTCATGTTGTTCTCCACTGCCCATTGGAAGACCCTGCTTATGTCCTCCTGTAATTTTTCAGTGTCCTCTACCGTAGTGACTTTCATGCTTATTTTAGTGTCATCTGCAAATGATGATACAAAAGTGTGCTGGGTGTTTTTATCTATGTCTGCTATGAGGATGAGAAACAGCAGAGGTGCCAGGACAGTGCCTTGGGGCACTGAGCTTTTGACCTCGCTGATGCTGGATCTTGCCCTGTTCACTACTACTTTTTGTGTTCTGTGTGTTAGGAACTCAAAAATCCATCTGGTGTTATACTGTGTCCATCACCACTACCACTACAACTATCTCCACCACCACCTCTACAACTACCTCCACCTCCACCACTACCTCCACTACCAGTCAGCACCTTCACTACCACTACCTCCACTACCAGCCAGCACCTTCACTACCACTACCTCCACTACCAGCACCACCACCACCACTACCTCTACTACTAATACGTACACTACCACTACACCGTCACCACTACCTCCATTACCACTACCAATACACCTCCACCACCACTACTTCCATTACCACTACAAATACCTACACCTCCACCGCTACCAATACCTCCACCACTACCAATACCTCCACTACTACTATCTAAACTACCACTTCTTCCACCACCACTGCCTATAAAACTACCTCAATCACTATCCCCCACCACAATCTACACTACTATTACCCAAACTACCACTACCTCCCCAACACTATCAACACTACCATTACCTAAACTACCACTACCTCTCCCCCACTATCAACACTACCATGACCTAAACTACCACTACCTCCCCACCACTACCTCCATCGCTATCTCCACTACAAAACGGTTCCTGATCAACAGGGTTGTGATGCACAGGTTGGACTGCGGGCAGCGGTCACCAACAGCTTGATGGTCCGGGTGCGGTGACTTCCGGAAGCCACCACCACAACCTACGTCACCACCATCCTACACACACAATCTATCATGCACCGTCAACTGTGCTAGTGTGCTCAAACCCTGACCTTCCCTAACAATTTATACTCAGAAAGTGTTTGTGGGCGTGATGACGTACGTACGTACGTACGTGTGTGTGTGAGAGAATTAAACACTGGTCAACAGCAGAGAAGACAAAGACTGACACAAAGTGTTTAGCTGCAGCTTCTTAAAGAAGTGTGATGTACACTCTCCTGAGCTTAGTAAGCAACAACGATAAACTTTGCTACAAAAATATACAGATATCTACAGCAATCTGACAGAGCATTTCCTTAATTTCCTAGACGCAGTCTAGTACAGTATTTTCTTTTAAAAACAGCCAGTGACAAAACCAAATAACCTGTGATATACCCGAAAGCTATTTGAAGAATTTTCCTACTCCCTGTTGATTAGAAGATAAGAAAGGAAGAACACTGCAGTAGGCCTACTGGCTCATACTATGTACGTCCTTTTTTTTGAAACCCAAACCCATCAACAAAAATATTTGCCCAACCCATTTTCAATGCCTAGTCGATTAAGGTTATTGCCGTTGCGACCCTCCGGCCGCCACACACATGCCAGCCTGGTTGATCTGACACGTCGCAGAGGTGATCTAGTTCCCCATGACCTCTACACTGGTTTCAGCAATATTTCTGGCATCTGCTAGTAGTAGGTTGAATGCTCTAGGACAACAAATATTGATACATTGTTATTTTACTGAGTCCGTGGCTTCCCTGCTTTTTACTGAGTTTATTTTACACTTCATCCTATATCTCTTACTCCAGTACTTTGTTATTCTAGTGTGCAGGTTTGAGACGAGGCCTTACAGTATCTTTCATGTATATATATTAGTGTGTATCTCTCTATCCTTCTTTCCAGAGAGTACATTTCGAATTCTTTTATGTGTTCCCGGTAATTTAAATACTTTATTGGTTCTATGTCGGCACCAAACGCTCACTGTGTTTTTTTCTAGCTGTTATTTCGTCGGCCTTGCATGGTGATGTCAACACTGAGCAGCGTAACCCTTACTGTGTTCTTTAAAAGATAGGTCAGCTGACATTATTATACCTAGGTCTTTCACATGTTTTCGTTCTATGGGATGACCTGTGTTTTGTATACCGTTCTCCCTTTCTGAGCTCCTCATTCTTTTTTCCATATCTGAGCAATCAGAATTTGTCCCCACTGAACATCATGCTATTTTCTACCTCCCACTGAAAGACTGTTTATATCTCTTGTACTTTTACGCTATCTCCTATGATATTGACTGTTATATTAATTTTTGTGTCATCTGCAAAGGTTGATACAAAGCTGTGCTTTGTTTTTATCTATGTCTATAATGAGAATGACAAAGAAGAGTGGCACTAGGACTGTGCCTTGGGGCACTGAACCTTTTACATTGCTAAGACTAAATTTTACATTAAGAAAATAACCTGCTGACTTATTTATATTTTTGGTAAACCAGCACCAGTCTCCTTTTACTGTGTCAGTTTCTTGACGTGGTACTCAACGTTAACTTCTTAACGCTTCTTACTGGTTCTGAAATGTTATCTCTACTTTAAAAGAAGTTAAATTAAGATTAGGTTATATAAAACTAAAAAAAATTAATACATTTTTATACTTTTGATGATTTTCCAATGTTTTCCTACTCCCGGAGCCCGGTCCTGGGCCAGGCTTGTCTGGTGCTTTCCTTGTCGACCAGGGTGATGCTGCTGGAGGCCCGCTGACCCATATATCCATCACCGCCTGGCTGATATGGAACATGGTTAAAATTCATGTCAAATTTCCTCATGGAGACATCTACAATTGTCCTAGCGGTGTATCTGATATCTAGTTGTAAGAAATTGAATAACCTGAGACAACAGATGTTGATACAATGTTCTCTCATTGTGCTCACGGCGCCCCTTTTCTTTTCCACTGCATTGAACATTACCTTATGTTGGTATGGGACTAGACTCTTCAATTACTTTCCACGTACAGTATATATCATGATGCCTCTCTCTCTCTGCTGCTTTATTGGATCTATGCAACAAATAAGCAAGTGAAACAAACCAGTTGAGATAAGTATAACAACCAGGTGGCGGAGAAAAAAAATATGAAACGTTGAATTGTGAACGTGAATCCATTATGGTGAGAAAATGAGCTGAGTAACATACAAACACTGATACACAATCTTGAGAGTAATAGACACAGGAAAGACAAGATACGTCTATGGTAAATATAAGTCAAAGTTTGATCAAATTACCTGCCAGCGTTCATATGCATGGGAGAGAAACAAGTCTAGCAATACGACCAGAGTGCAAAACTTTTATCAGGGTGCAAAACGTTCATCAGGGTGCAAAACGTTCATCAGGGTGCAAAACGTTCATCAGGGTGCAAAACGTTCATCAGGGTGCAAAACGTTCATCAGGCTTCACTTATATAACAACACGACGGTTCCTTCATTAGCTTAAAATTTCAGTGCTCAAACATTCACATGGTGCCAATATAAAACTTACTCAAACGGGTACAAACAAATGTAGGTAACAACCAGCTGGTACGTGACCTTGAACTTAGTTGTGTTGCCAGACACATCACCTTCAATAACATTAAGAAAAACTCAGAGTACACTCACAACACTGTTATTTTGGACACTATATGTGATAGGCAGCTCCACACATTCTTTGTTTAAATAATTGTAAACAATTATAGCTTTATATAGTCACACTTACAAGCGCACACATATACACGTATATACATGCACAAACATACGTGTATACAAATGCAGACACATACACAGGAGCTATGACTCGACCACTGCAACCACAATTAGGTGAGTACGTACACACACACACACACACACACACACACACACACACACACACACACACACACACACACACACACACATAGGGATATTAGGAAGTATTTCTTCAGCCTTAGAGTTGTCAGGAAGTGGAACAATCTGGAGAGTGATGTAGTGGGGGCAGGATCCATACACAGCTTTGAGACAAGGTACGATGAGGCTCTTGAAGCAGGAAGAAAGTGGACCTAGTACTGACTAGCGAAGAGGCGGGGCCAGAAGCTATGAATCGACCCCAAATAGATGAATACAAATGAGTACACACTCACACACAAAATATATATATATACGTATACATACATAATATATATATATATATATATATATATATATATATATATATATATATATATATATATATATATATATATATATATAAAAGAAGGTTGAAAAAATTAGATATTTCTTTTTTGTGTGAAAAAGGAAGAGAGGAGATATGATAATAACATTGAATATTATAAAAAGATACGAAATAATTAATGAGGAAGGCTTCCAAGAAGGGTGGTAGAAATCAATCAAGCAGGAAGGCACTACCTTCTTGGTACAGAAGTCTGATAAAAGCTTTGTATTCTGGCAAAATTGCTAGCGTTTTCTTTGTCTCTCGTGAATATGTAAGATGAAAGGTAAGTTTTTACAAATTTCTGCTTTCAAATGATATACACTTATGTGTGCTCTCCTGTGTTTCGTAATTATTGTTAGTCTTGTAATATTTCCTGTCACATTTAGGAGGTCTGGTGTGAGAGCGGGCCGCGAGGGCGATGATCCCAGTAGCCATTAACAAATAAGCCCATTAACTGGGAGGAGTACACAGTTATAAAGCAAGGAAGTGGTGTAGAAAGTATACAAGACCAGTAGGAGGCAGTAAATACTACAGTAAGAGGCAGTAAATACTACAGTAAGAGGCAGTAAATACTACAGTAAGAGGCAGTAAATACTACAGTAAGAGGCAGTAAATACTACGGTAAGAGAAAGTAAATACTACAGTAAGAGGCAGTAAATACTACAGTAAGAGGCAGTAAATACTACAATAAGAGGCAGTAAATACTACAGTAAGAGGCAGTAAATACTACAGTAAGAGGCAGTAAATACTACAGTAAGAGGCAGTAAATACTACAGTAACAGGCAGTAAATACTACAGTAACAGGCAGTAAATACTACAGTAAGAGGCAGTAAATACTACAGTAAGAGGCAGTAAATACTACAGTAAGAGGCAGTAAATACTACAGTAAGAGGCAGTAAATACTACAGTAAGAGGCAGTAAATACTACAGTAAGAGGCAGTAAATACTACAGTAAGAGGCAGTAAATAATACAGTAAGAGGCAGTAAATACTACAGTAAGAGGTAGTAAATACTACAGTAAGAGGCAGTAAATACTACAGTAAGAGGCAGTAAATACTACAGTAAGAGGTAGTAAATACTACAGTAAGAGGCAGTAAATACTACAGTAAGAGGTAGTAAATACTACAGTAAGAGGCAGTACAAGCAGTGGGTGGATAGTGTGAAGGTTGATATAATAAGTACAGAAAACGTGACACCAACTTAATGTTGTTACCAACAACTCACTGCTTGCTTGTTAGCCTTCCTGTTAATAACACAGGATAACTGAGACACCAAGTAGTGTGGATTATTGTGATAGCACGCCATCTACAACACTCGACTACCTGCTACTTACTACTGGGTAACAAGCAGCAGCTGTGACAAGTCATGCCCAGTATTGAACCGGAGTGGTTGGGATGTGCTCAGAAAGCACTGCCACTGAGCTACAAGGTAAGTAACTAGCCACTGAGCTACAAGGTAAGTAACTAGCCACTGAGCTACAAGGTAAGTAACTAGCCACTGAGCTACAAGGTAAGTAACTAGCCACTGAGCTACAAGGTAAGTAACTAGCCACTGAGCTACAAGGTAACTACTCACCAGCCTGTGAGAGGTCGTTTTGACCCAGGGTAATATACAGGGAAGCAGCAAACACGAACATACCACAGCAGGGGCTTCAGTCATGGTGGGGAAGACAGGTAGTGAGGGGAGACAGGTGGTGAGGGAAGGCAGGTAGTGGGGAAGGCAGGTAGTGGGGGAGGCAGGTGGTGAGGGGAGGCAGGTGGTGAGGGGAGGCAGGTGGTGGGGAGGCAGGTGGTGAGGAGAGGCAGGTGGTGAGGGGAGGCAGGTGGTGAGGAGAGGCAGGTGGTGAGGTGAGGCAGGTGGTGGGGGAGGCAGGTGGTGGGGGGAGGCAGGTGGTGGGGGAGGCAGGTGGTGGGGGAGGCAGGTGGTGGGGGGAGGCAGGTGGTGGGGGGAGGCAGGTGGTGAGGGGAGGCAGGTGGTGGGGGGAGGGGGTAAAGAGGAAGACAACAGAGTGTAAGTGGCAGTACTGACGTCATATACATCCACTCATCAACACTTGCCAGAATAATACATACATGACGTCAACACCTCCTTCCTCTCCTCCATCTTCAAGTTTTCCTTTCCCCTCCTTTTTTCTTACCCCTCCCCAATATCCCTCCACTCCCCCAACATCCCTCCTCCTCCTCCCTCAGTCATCATTACTCCCGCAGCACCAACAACAGCGTCTGTGTGATGGAGTATGACAGGGGAACACAGCTAGCTTTTGTTCCCATTATGTATCATATATAATAGTATAGCCACACACTGCATGTGTTCCCACAATGTAACTATATATAGTAGTGTAGCCACACACTGCATGTGTTCCCACAATGTAACTATATATAGTAGTGTAGCCACACACTGCCTGTGTTCCCACAATGTAACTATATATAGTAGTGTAGCCACACACTGCATGTGTTCCCACAATGTAACTATATATAGTAGTGTAGCCACACACTGCATGTGTTCCCACAATGTAACTATATATAGTAGTGTAGCCACACACTGCATGTGTTCCCACAATGTAACTATATATAGTAGTGTAGCCACACACTGCATGTGTTCCACAATGTAACTATATATAGTAGTGTAGCCACACACTGCATGTGTTCCCACAATGTAACTATATATAGTAGTGTAGCCACACACACTGCATGTGTTCCCACAATGTAACTATATATAGTAGTGTAGCCACACACTGCATGTGTCCCCACAATGTAACTATATATAGTAGTGTAGCCACACACTGCATGTGTTCCCACAATGTAACTATATATAGTAGAGTAGCCACACACTGCATGTGTTCCCACAATGTAACTATATATAGTAGTGTAGCCACACACTGCATGTGTTCCCACAATGTAACTATATATAGTAGTGTAGCCACACACTGCCTGTGTTCCCACAATGTAACTATATATAGTAGTGTAGCCACACACTGCCTGTGTCCCCACAATGTAAGTATATATAGTAGTGTAGCCACACACTGCATGTGTTCCCACAATGTAACTATATATAGTAGTGTAGCCACACACTGCATGTGCCCCCACAATGTAACTATATATAGTAGTGTAGCCACACACTGCCTGTGTTCCCACAATGTAACTATATATAGTAGTGTAGCCACACACTGCCTGTGTTCCCACAATGTAACTATATATAGTAGTGTAGCCACACACTGCATGTGTTCCCACAATGTAACTATATATAGTAGTGTAGCCACACACTGCAAGTGTTCCCACAATGTAACTATATATAGTAGTGTAGCCACACACTGCAAGTGTTCCCACAATGTAACTATATATAGTAGTGTAGCCACACACTGCCTGTGTTCCCACAATGTAACTATATATAGTAGTGTAGCCACACACTGCATGTGTTCCCACAATGTAACTATATATAGTAGTGTAGCCACACACTGCCTGTGTTCCCACAATGTAACTATATATAGTAGTGTAGCCACACACTGCCTGTGTTCCCACAATGTAACTATATATAGTAGTGTAGCCACACACTGCCTGTGTTCCCACAATGTAACTATATATAGTAGTGTAGCCACACACTGCCTGTGTTCCCACAATGTAACTATATATAGTAGTGTAGCCACACACTGCATGTGTTCCCACAATGTAACTATATATAGTAGTGTAGCCACACACTGCCTGTGTTCCCACAATATAACTGTCATACAGACACGAGCAAACATCTAATGTATACAATTTCGTTAAACCAAAAACACTATCACGTGCTCATTACAAATACGTTGCTGGTGTAGCAAAGAATGTATCCGTACACCTCCAGGTATCTCACCATATTAATGAAACATAAATGCTGAGCGTAGTGTTTATAACGATTTATAAACATGCGGAGTATTCCGCAAGACGCAAAGCTAAAACTGTACTTCCAGACTCAAGACGTACGTATGTGTACACACACACAGAGGAGCTGAGTCTCGACCCCTGCAACCACAATTAGGTGAGTACACACACACACACACAAAGGAGCTGCGCCTCGACCCCTGCAACCACAATTAGGTGAGTACACACACAAAAACACAGGAGCTGCGCCTCGACCCCTGCAACCACAATTAGGTGAGTACACACAAAAACACAGGAGCTGCGCCTCGACCCCTGCAACCACAAATAGATGGGTAGAGAGAGAGAGAAAGCATAGTAGTGCTAACACATGCAAATAAATGTCCATATTTTCTGAGCAGTAGCCGAGGTATTGTTGCAACACTGACAAGCAACACAGGGTTAATATGTTGCAACACTGACAAGCAACACAGGGTTAATATGTTGCAAAACTGACAAGCAACACAGGGTTAATATGTTGCAACACTGACAAGCAACACAGGGTTTATGTTGCAACACTGACAAGCAACACAGGGTTAATATTCTAAGATTGAGGTTGAGCTAAAAAGTGAGATTGTTATTCCATTATTTGTTGTATTTGTTATGAAGAAATCATCGTGGTCGTCACATGAATGAAATATTAGGGAAGCTATTAGACTTACCTTTGACCTTGGATGAGTTTCGCGAGTTTTTCTATTTCAGGAGCTTGGACTTGGGCCAGGTTTGTCTGGTCAACCAGACTGTTGCTGCTGGCGGCCCGCTGACCCAAATATTCATCACAGCCTGGTTGATCTGACACTTGGTGGAGGTACTTGTCCACCTTCCTCTTGAAGACTGCTATAATTGCCCCATCAGTGTTTCTGATATATTTCTAGCAAGATGCTAAATAGCTTGGGATCACGGATGTTGATGCAATGTTCTCTTACTGTGACCACGGCGATTCTGCTTTTCGCCGCTCCAGTGAGTACATATTTGGGACTTTAAGGGACACGTAAGTACCCCCCGTCTTCTAATAACATGTTCATTTTTCCACTATAATCTACCTTGTCCATAATTACTATCGCATTTACTGTGTTTCGTTTGGTGAAGTCTAGTATCTTACCTTAATTCATGGTATAACTTAAATTTCTTTGACAATTGTCTTGTAGAGGTCTGAGCTGTGCTCACACCTCTACAACAACAATTGTCATGAAAGATTTGTTAAGTTATACCATGAATTAAGGAAAGATCCTGGACTTCACCTTACGAAACAGACAAAGCAAATGCGATAGTAATTATGGACAAGGTGGATTATAGGTAGACTCCGAGAGTCTCGTAGAAACCTAAAGATAATACCTCATAGAAGGTGGTGTAGCAACCTTACACACGGAAGCTGGACAGATCTCCGTACATGATATGACTGAAACATTATGTGACTTGACAATATTTTCAATAATGATTCCTTAAAAAGGACGAACATGCAATTCACGCCTCACACAAAACAAGCCATAGAAGATTAATCATAGAGGTGAAGATATATGTGAAAACCACAGTAGCAACTTAACACGAATAATTAAGACATAAACAATACAGCTGGTAACACTAATCAAAACACCTGTGCTCTCATTTGGGCAAGAGAGATATCGAAGTTGGAACAAATATAGAAATCATTTTTGGTCCGCATTGAACAAATAAAGCATTTAAATTAATGGAAACGCCTCAAAGTCCTATGTACACGATGGAGGAGGAGAGATGCATGATAATATATATGTGAAAGATACTTGAACGCCTAGTCCCAAATCTACACACTGCCATAATATACCGGAAAGAGATATATGGGAGGAAGTGTAAAATAAACTCAGTGAAAAGTAGAGGCGCCATGGTCACAATAAGAGAACACTGTATCAACGTCCGTGGCCCCAAACTATTCAACATCTTACCAAAAGAAATCAGAAACACTGCTGGGACACGTGTAGAAGTCTTCGAGAGAAAAGTCGACAAGTACCTCCACTAAGTGCCAGATCAACCAGGCTGTGATGGATATGTGGGTCAGAGGGCTGCTAGCAGCAACAGCCTGGTTGGCTAAGCAAGCACCAGACGATTCTGGCCCATGGCCGAGCTGCAAGAGTAGGAAAACTTGAAACCCACTAGCATCACAGCATCACAGTTACTAGTGACTAGCATCACAGTTACTAGTGACTAGCATCACAGTTACTAGTGACTAGCATCACAGTTACTAGTGACTAGCATCACAGTTACTAGTGACTAGCATCACAGTTACTAGTGACTAGCATCACAGTTACTAGTGACTGGCAACAGTTACTAGTGATTAGCATCACAGTTAATAGTGACTGGCAACAGTTACTAGTGACTGGCATCACAGTTACTAGCGACTGGCATCATAGTTACTAGTGACTGGCAACAGTTACTAGTGACTGGCAACAGTTACTAGTGACTGGCATCACAGTTACTAGTGACTAGCATCACAGTTACTAGTGACTGGCAACAGTTACTAGTGACTTTCATCACAGTTATTAGCGACTGGCATCATAGTTACTAGTGACTGGCAACAGTTACTAGTGACTGGCAACATAGTTACTAGTGATTGGCAACAATTACTAGTGACTGGCAACACAGTTACTAGTGACTAGCATCACAGTTACTAGTGACTAGCATCACAGTTACTAGTGACTAGCATCACAGTTACTAGTGACTAGCATCACAGTTACTAGTGACTAGCATCACAGTTACTAGTGACTAGCATCACAGTTACTAGTGACTGGCATCACAGTTACTAGTGACTGGCATCATACTAGTGACTGGCATCACAGTTACTAGTGACTGGCAACACAGTTACTAGTGACTGGCATCACAGTTAATAGTGACTAGCATCACAGTTACTAGTGACTGGCAACACAGTTACTAGTGACTGGCAACACAGTTACTAGTGACTAGCATCACAGTTACTAGTGACTGGCATCACAGTTACTAGTGACTAGCATCACAGTTACTAGTGACTGGCATCACAGTTACTAGTGACTGGCATCACAGTTACTAGTGACTGGCATCACAGTTAATAGTGACTAGCATCACAGTTACTAGTGACTGGCAACACAGTTACTAGTGACTGGCAACACAGTTACTAGTGACTGGCAACAGTTACTAGTGATTGGCATCACAGTTAATAGTGACTGGCAACAGTTACTAGTGACTGGCATCATAGTTACTAGTGACTGGCAACACAGTTACTAGTGACTGGCAACACAGTTACTAGTGACTGGCAACACAGTAGTATCTGGCAATACAGTTATTAATATCTGGCAACACAGTTACTAGTGACTGGCAACACAGTTACTAGTGACTGGCAACACAGTAGTATCTGGCAATACAGTTATTATTATCTGGCAACACAGTTACTAGTGACTGGCAACACAGTTACTAGTGACTGGCATCATAGTTACTAGTGACTGGCAACACAGTAGTATCTGGCAATACAGTTATTAGTGTCTGGCAACACAGTTACTAGTGACTGGCAACACAGTTACTAGTGACTGGCAACACAGTTACTAGTGACTGGCAACAGAGTAGTATCTGGCAATACAGTTATTAATATCTGGCAACACAGTTACTAGTGACTGGCAACACAGTTACTAGTGACTGGCAACACAGTTACTAGTGACTGGCAACACAGTTACTAGTGACTGGCAACACAGTTACTAGTGACTGGCAACACAGTTACTAGTGACTGGCAACAGAGTAGTATCTGGCAATACAGTTATTAATATCTGGCAACACAGTTACTAGTGACTGGCAACACAGTTACTAGTGACTGGCAACAGAGTAGTATCTGGCAATACAGTTATTAATATCTGGCAACACAGTCCTTTGACACAAAAAATGAAAGTTAAATATGCGCGTGGACCATGATGGAACATTTTCTAGGGTGCTCCAAGAGTACAAGAAGTACCCAGTGTACCCTGGACAAACATCATCAATGTATCATTGCAAATCCTTACACTGACATATCTCAATCATTTTTGCTCTTCTTTTTCCCCTCTCTCTCTCTCTCTTCTCTCTCTCCCCTCTCCTTTCTTCCTCTCTCCTCTTTCCTCGCCTTCTTTCTCTTCTCTTCTCTCTCTCTCTCTCTCTCTCTCTCTCTCTTTTCCCCCCCCCCCCACCTGTTCCGAGGGTCAACGCCTGCGGCCAATCCCAGACCAGGCTTCCCGGTCGATGACCTGGTTAACTAGGCTGTGCGGCTCCCAGCCGGGCTGATCAGGGACTGACTTGAGAAATTTGTACAGTTCTTTCTTAAACACAGCCAGGGCTCTGTTGGTAATCCCCTGTGTAAGAAGGGAGGACGTTGAAAAGTCTTGGTCCCTTCACGCTTACTGAGTTTTCCCTTAGTGTACTCAATGCACCCCAGCTTTTCAACGGGGTATTTTGAACTATTTGCTAATCCTCTTACTTAAATGGGAATGATTTTTATGTGTAGATTTGGGACTAATTCTTCTAGAATTATAATATATATCTCTCGCCTATGTTCCAAAGAGTACAGATCGTGGGACTTCAATGTTCCCAGTAATTTAGGTGCTTGACTGAATCTATGCAAGCAGTTAAGATTTTCTGCACATTCTCCAGGTCTATAATTTCACCTGCCTTGAACTGAGCTGTTAAGAGTACAGCAGAACTCCAGCCTACAGAGAACACCTTTGAAGGATTTTGAAGGTCTTCACCCTTTCACAACCTGGTGCTTGCCTGATGAACTAGGATGTTACTGACGGAGTCACACTGGCCCACATATCCAATCACAACCTGGTTGATCTCTCACTTGGCGGAAGAACATATCCAATTTCCTCTTGACAAATCCTACATTGGTTCCGGCAATATTTCTGAAGTCTCGTGGTAGAGTATTAAATAGTCTGGAACCATGGATGTTGACACAATGTTCTCTTATTGTATCACGCCGCCTCTATTTTTCACTTGATTTTACACATTCTCCCATATTTTTCACTCCAATATGTCTTTATGGCAGTGTGCAGATTTGGGACCAGGCCCTCAAGCACCTTCCAGGTATATATTACCATATATCTCTCCTCCACTCCAGTGATACATATTTAGGACTTTGAAGCGTTCCAAGTAAATGAAATATTGGCTTTATTGCGGGCTCTAATTGTAATTGATATGTGTATGTGATCCAGGTCTGATATCTCTCCTGCTCTGAACGGAACCGTCAACACTGAACATTACTCTAAGCAAGAGAGCAAAGGTGACTAAGAGCATCACTGGCTTGGTATATCTTGTTCTAAAAGTTTTAGTTATCCAGCCTATCATTATTTTTGTGGTCGTGGTAGTGACACTGTTGTGATCCTTAGTTAAGTACGTAAACGAGTCATCTATATGATTCAGACCCGTGTCAGCAGACACTTGTCTTGTCTCCTGACGAATATTATAACTTGCAGAAGGTACATAGCGAAATAATTACAGATGCAATTCAGAACAAAATATACAGTATAACTGTACGAATGTTACTTACTTTAAACATATTTCAAGCTCAAGACATTGGTACTCACACACATGTGTTACAGGTGTATGGCAGCTGCTTGACGCTGTTCACTATGAGATATAACACGTGTATGGCAGCTGCTTGACGCTGTTCACTATGAGATAACAGGTGTATATCAGCTTCTTGACGCTGTAAACACGGAGGATAGCTGCAAACAAGGAGGATAACTAAACACGGAAGATAATAACTGTAAACACGGAGGATAATAACTGTAAACACGGAGGATAATAACTGTAAACACGGAGGATAATAACTGTAAACACAAAGGATAATAACTGTAAACACGGAAGATAATAAATGTAAACACGGAGGATAATAACTGTAAACACGGAGGATAACTGTAAACAAAAGAATGCTACAGAAAGATGTCAATATTTTAATAAATAATGAATATTGACACCAGCAGCAGCTCAAACACAGATGAAAACAAAGAACAGCATAAATCACCATACCTGTGATATACCTGTGACCAGCTTCTAGAGCTTCCTACTCCCGCAGCCCGGCCTCAAACCTGGCTTGTCTGGCGACTGGCTGATCAACCAGGCTGTTGCTGCTGGTGGCCTGCTGGCCCATACATCCATCACAGACTGGTTGATTTGGCACTTAGAGAAGGTACTTGTCAGGTTTCCGCTTGAGAACTTCTACAAGTGTCACAGCTGTGTTTCTGGTATCTTCTGGTAAGATGTTAAAAAAATCTGGGACCACGTATGTTGATACAATGTTTTTTTATTGTGCCCACGACACTGAACACTGGCCTGTAAGACTTTGTCCATAAATTCTTGCAATACTTCCGTGTCTTCTACCGAGGTAATTTTCATATGTATTTTAGTATCATCTGTCAATGATGATAGGAAGCTGTGGCGAGTGTTTTTATCTATGTCCGCTATGAGGATAAGAAACAGAGGTACCAGGACCGTGCCTTGCGGTACTGAGCTTTTTACTTCGCTAATGGTGGATTTGCTCTATTTACCACTACTCTGTGTTCTATTTGTCAGAAAATTATATGTCCATTTGTGTACTTTTCCCGTTATACCTTCTGACCCTATCTTATAAGATATCACTCTATGACCGCATTTGTCTAGTACCATCTCTAAGTCCGTGTACAACACCTGTGTTTTGGGTTTCTTGCAATGATGATAGCCGTGACAAGCATGATCTTCACCCGCTCTAAATCCATACACAACACAACCTCAACAGATACATCGACACACTCATCAAGCACACAACACACCCTCAACACACAATACACACACAACATACCCTCAACACACAATACACACACAACATACCCTCAACACACAATACACACACAACATACCCTCAACACACAATACACACACAACATACCCTCAACACACAATACACACACAACACACCCTCAACACACAATACACACACAACACACCCTCAACACACAACATACCCTCAACACACAATACACACACAACACACCCTCAACACACAACATACCCTCAACACACACAACACACTCTCAACACCCCCCCCCCATCCTCTTCCTCTCCACCTAGTCAAGGTCCAGTGCACATCACCCCACATTGACCAGCTGTCTACACACCTGTACTTTAAACAGCTGTCTCCATCCACACGCCTGTACACTATGTACGCGCACATTCACACTGTGTACACACCTACACATTGACTATGTATACACTTGTATAATGCTGTATCCACATCTAGTGCACGCACATCTGTACATTGTATACGCACCAATCTTTCATTGAGTGTGCACAAACACACCTGTACACTGTGCACAAACACCTGTACACTGTGCACACACCTGTACACTGCACACACCCCTAAATATTGATTGCAAACATCAGGTGCCCGCGCACATGCCTATATGTACACTGCCCTGTACATTGTACACAGACTTGTAGATTGTTTACAAACACACATATTGACTGTGTACACACGCCTGTTCATTATGTACACACACGCACAGTGACCATTTGTGTACATCTTTGAGAAAGGGTGGAGGTGAGTGTAGGTGTAGTGGGTACGAGATGGTGAGTGCTGAGGTGGAGGGCTGGAGGGGTGGAGGGCTGGAGGGGTGAAGGGTTGGAGGAGTGGAGAAGTGGAGGGGTTGAGGGGTTGAGAGGTGGAGGGGTGGAGGTTTAGGGTTGGGGAAGTAGAGGGGTGTGGGTAACATATACTACGAACCCTGAGTGCCAGTGTATAATGTACTGTGTTGTATGTCCATAAAACGTGTACTCTCAATATATATACCATATTATGTAATAAAATATACATATTGGTAAAAAAGAATGAAAAGATGGGGTGATAGGGCAAGTGGAATATTCAAATGGCTTCAGGAAGAAATCCAAATATTCTTCCTTGAAGCCTTTTTATCCACTTCTCCGAGGCTATGGGTCCCACAATTTGCACCAGAGGTGGACCCATCCTATATATATATATATATATATATATATATATATATATATATATATATATATATATATATATATATATATATATATATATATATATAGGATGCATGAAATACTTAAATAACACTTAGGATTTGATAAAAATTACAGCATCCACTAAGAAGAAATATGCCCAGATGTGCTATATATGTTCTAACACCTGAAAAACAAGGATATGATTCATGTATAAAACGTGAAAAACTCCACCGCGAGGCCTGACCATAGACCGGGCTGCGGGGGCGCTGACCCCCGGAACACCCTCCTGGTATACCCCTCCAGGTAGGTGCACGGGGCTGCTAATACCATCTCTCAACACCACACTCACAAGATACTGACACTCGTATTAATTAAAATACCTGCTACCTGAGACTAGATCAACACCCAGGACAAGTTTACCACAACACTAGTCAAGTGTCCTACCTCTTATACACTGCCACCCACCGTATTTTATATGGCTTTGGCAAATTAAAAGTATCATAGTCAGATCGGGTATCAAACTCTACAGTGTTCATCCAAGGTGAGAAAACACACAGGCAGTAACATGGAACCTTCATTGCCGAATTGGGCGAAACGTAGCCTATAATAAAGGTTCCACACAACTACATGTTTATCCCCTTACTATGGTCTGGGCATCTCATACGGTGAAGCCCAGTACTCGGTGTTTATACCAGAAGAGCCAGTGTACCAGTGTTGTATACTAGTGTTACCCAACTACCTTAGTCTTCAACCTCTGACTCTCCCACCAGCTACCTGACTCCCCTCCTCACCACCTGTCACCAGCTGCCTGACTCCCCACTCACCACCTTTCACCAGCTGCCTGACTCCCCTACCACCTAACACTGTACATCTCGTTCTGGTCCCGTCACCACCTGCTGCACTCCTCCCTACCCTGGGTCAGTCTTACTGGCGGTGAGGCTCAAGTGTTTTGTACCCAGCCAGGGTCTGGGTACAATGCTCTTCTCCGGAGGTGGGGCACTCTTCCCTCCACCCCCCACACGCTTCTCAACCTCACCAAGGAGAACCCATATCATCAAGAAGACACCCGCCTCACCAGGAACCCACCTCACCAGCAAGGCACCCACCTCACCAGGAAGGAACCCACCTCACTAAGACGGAACCCACCTAGCTAAGATGGAACCCACCTCACTAGGAAGCAACCTACTACACCAAGAAGGAACCCACCTCACCAGGAAGGCACCCACCTCACCAGGAAGGCACCCACCCCACCAAGAAGGAACCCACCCCACCAGGAAGCAACCCACCCCACCAGGAAGCAACCCATCATCACTTTGCGCAGAAATATGGTAAGAAGAGCTAACCTTTGGTGGGAATTTGCTGCGACTTACGGTCGATGACTGGGCACAATTTTTGGGCATAGTTTGTAGTGCGAGTGAATAGTTAAACTTACTTTGCTCTGATGATTACCGTTATATGACAGTAAATTGACAGTAAATTACGAGAATAGCAAGTTGTTAATGACATTGTTAATGACATTAACAACTAGTAGCAAGTTAGTAATGATATCAGAAACTATTCTCAGCACTCAGTAACCAAACAGTTCAATGTTTTGTCAATAAAACCAATTGATCAATCAATTCGCCCCAAGCAACCCACTCAGAACCATAACCCACTACACAAAACCACCACCTTCATTTCTTCCACTAGCAGCGTTAATTTCTTCCAGTATCAAGCACCAAGATATGATCCTATATATGACACTACCCACCACCATCACTCTCCCTCATGAGACAATCTAACAGCAGCTGCCAACACCCCTCCCTCCCTCCTAGACTACGAACTTGCACAACCACCACCACCAGCTGCCACTAACCGTCAAGTATTATCACCTGTCCTCCACAACCCACTCAACAAAGATCTGAAAAACAAGGCAAAATTCATGGCGGTGTGATGTAGAGTGTGAGGCAGACGGGAAGTTTGGTGACAAGGTACTACTGGCCTGGATAACTTGTAGTCTACCTGCTCACCGCTGTCTACCTAGTCACTACCTATTACTTGCTACACTCAGACGTAGGCACCACAGCCGCGATAAACAGGTATGGGGGGTATGGGTTGGAGGAATATATTCAGTGGCCCTTGAAGTGTTAGGGTCTCAGGGTGATTAACATTATATCTGAAGCAAGGCCGTTGAAAAGCCCTCAACCCTGCAACTCTAGAGATGAAAAAGCAGCTTAATTGACGACGAGAAAATACAGAAGGAACTTTATACAAATCTACACAACTAACTCTTGTGTAAGAAAAAATGCGACTGAAAAAACACAGGCAACAAGAGAGTACGGTATTGGCGTGTATGTTACAGAGCCGGTCATGTGCAGTGAGTCAGTTAAGAGTACAAATGATGCAGAACACTTGGCGGTAAAGACTGAAAACCAGAATCTACTTATTGTACTTACATATAATCACCAAATGCAACTTCCAGTTTAAAGACCTGCTATTAAAAATAATAGTCCTGTATGGAAAATGTCTCAAACCCGGATTCAAATATCCTGGTGCTTGGTGATTTCAAATTAAAGTATAGCAAATAATGTTATAGTAGAGAGGATTCCAGGCGTCAGGTTAGACCAACAGTTTCACATAAATGGTCTCCTAATAAATTCGCCTTAAATCCAGCAAATAATGGTACGAAATATAAGTGTCGAAGAGAGCATATTCAGGGTGTAACCTAGTCGAAGTTCAGACCTGCATACACACGGGTACTGAAGAGCAAAACACAGTCATGAAGGTGTTTTTACTCTAAGGAATATAAACTGGGATCAAGTAAATCTTGTCCTTCATGAAACATGCTGGGAAGATATACTGAATAACATGGATCCGAGCCAGTGTCTAGAAAGGATAAATTCTGTGGCTCTAGAGGTATGCTCAAGACACATACCACAAAGGACAAAGAAAAAGAAGATGTAAGCTAGATAGACGCTCCCTCTACAGGCGAAGACAAAGAATCACAGAACTTCTTAAGGGAGCTAGATTGTCTGAAGTGTGGAAGATGGAATCTACAATGACGATTGGAAAGACATGAGAGAAATACTGAAGTCTTCTTCCGTAAAGGTGTACTGAAGTCTGGGTTCAATAAGCCATTAACCACACTAAACGTTGACAGTCTGAATAATTTTTTCTATAACGAGACTCAAAACTATGACGTCCAAAATTTTTGACATAACGCTGACGCTACTTGACGTGCCCATGCACTCTGCCGCAGACTTATGCAAGAAGCCCCAATCATGTACCTTAAATATTCTATGAAGAGGGAGTCTAGCCCAATCCACAAAGATGGAAGCAAAGTAACAGCACAGAACTATAGCCCAATAACACTGACGTACCACATATTTTTTTTAAAAAGAGTTTTAAGATCGCAAACCACAAGATTTCGCAAAAAATTACGCACCCCAAGACGGCATGGGTTTAGAACAGGTCGTATCCTGCCTCTTTACTGGACCATTATGACATGGTCTTTGATGCGCTGCAAGACAAAATGCAGATGTAGAATACACATACTTTGCCAAAGTCTTTGATAAATGCGATCATGGTATAATAACACACAAAATGCTTGCAAAAGCAACAACTGGAAAAGTGGACAGATGGATATCTAATTTTTCTAATGAACAGAACCCAAAGTGTAATAGTAAACAGTGAAATCAGAACCTGCCATAGTGAAAACTCAACTCTCCAAGGCACAGTACTTGTCCCTGTTCTCTTTACTCCCAAGGCACAGTACTTGTCCCTGTTCTCTTTACTCACCAAGGCACAGTACTTGTCCCTGTTCTCTTTACTCACCAAAGCACAGTACTTGTCCCATTTTAATGTACACCTGGAAAATTCTAGAGGGATTGATCCCAAATCTGTTCATTCAGATCATTTTCCATGAAAGTAAGAGTCTTGGCAGATAGTGCAAAATGCCCTGAATGAAAAGCAGAAGCGCAATGAATACACTGAAGAAAAACTAAGTGTGACGGAGCCAAGACTTTTCAACGTCCTTCCTTCATACATATGGGAGATTACCATATGTTTTCAAAGAAGGAGCTGGATAAGTTTTTCAAGTCAGTGCTTGATAAGCCAGACTGTGGTGCTTACGTCAAACTTCGTGCAGCTAGCACCAGCAGCCTGGTTAATCAGGTCATCCACATGGAGGCCTGGTCTGGGACCGGGCCACGGAGGTTGTTCCCTCGAAACACACTTCAGGGAAGATGTGGTGTGAGAGAAGAGAGGGAAAAAGAGAGAGAGAGAGAGAGAGAGAGAGAGAGAAGAGAGAGAGAGAGAGAGAGAGAGAGAGAGAGAGAGAGAGAGAGAGAGAGAGAGAGAGAGAGAGAGAGAAAGGGGAGCACTGCAGATAGTTCAAAATATCGCCAATGAAAAGAAGATATGGAAAAAAGTGCACTACGAGAAAACTCATTAAGTGTAAAGATGCCAAGACATTTGAACACCTTCTACAGGCAAGGATAATCACCAACAATCATGTACTTAACAAAGTCCTTCAAGAGGTAACTGATTAGCCAGACTGTGGTACCTATAATGGTCTGAGACCAGGCCGAGGGGACGATGATACACGGACGTACCTGTGACCAGTTTTGAGGTGTTTTTCTACCCTGTACATATTACGTGGTATCTTTAAACGTTGAACCTGGCGGGTTATTGTATAATATGGGAGGTGAAACAACACTGGAGGCTAACACCACCGATAGGCTGTGCAATATTTTTCATGCTTTAAAAACACACGTGAGCAAACACGACACAATAGAACATAATACCGCAAGCTACAAAATTAAAAAAAAAATAGCATACATGATAGTGAACCAAGCACAGCAGCACATACCTCACAACACAGGAGTCACATGACCTCATTGTCTACCTGACATCATCTCAAATATATCATTCAGGTCACGGTGTGTCACACCTCACTCTGCGCCTATATATACACTATCATGTTAGAAGTGATCAAGGTCGCAGGACCTAAACGTCTTCATATAAATATGTCCTAGTGTTTGTTCACGTGTCTTTCTAAGCTAAATTGTCGGTATCAATTACCAAGGTTTATATCAATATTTTTCATTATGATACAGTTCTTGTGCAATGATGCAGAGTAGAGGTGAGATGTTGCAACCTCAAGGATGCTGTCGAGGTTCAACGTCCCAGTGGCCCAGTCCCACACCACACTTCTGGTGGGTTAAGGCTTGATCAACCAGGCTGTTACTAGTGACCGCAAGCAGTCTCATGTACAAACCAGAGCAAGGTTGATCCCTCTTAAAGACAGCAAGGGGACTGGTGGTAATCCCACTTATGTATAAAGGAAAGCTATTGAAGAGTCTTGGATCCCTTACACCTATTACATATCAATATACTCTTGGTACGTCTGCTTTCCATTGAAGTATTTTTCACAGTCTGCCGAACCTCTTTGTTTTAGAAGGAATTGATTTGTGTGTGTAAATTCGGCACCAGTCCCTCTAAAATCTGCCAGGTGTAGATTATCATGTATCTTTTCATCAACGTTCCAAGGGGAACAGGTCGAGGAACTTCAAATGTTTCCAGTAGTTTTGGTACTTGATCGAATTTTAAGTCGAGTTAAAGTTTCTATACATTCTCTAGGTCTGCATGTTCACCCGCTATAAAAGAGACTGTTAATGTATAACAATATTCCAGACTAGAGAGAGAGCAAGTGATTTAAAGATGACCATCAATGGTCTGTCATCTCTTGTTTGAAAGTTCTCATTATCCATCCTATAATTTTCCTCGCGGATGTGATGACATAGTTATGATCCTTGAAAGTGAGATCCCCTGACATTATCACTCCTAAGTTCTTCACGTTAGTTGTTTTCACTCTGCTGAATTGTTATATACTCCATTCCAGGGCACAACTATCACGGTCCAATCTCTTAAAATTATTCTAAGTCATCAGGCACAGTCTCAAAATATCGTTAAAGTGAATATATAAATTTTAGAGAATTTGTGGGATCGAAGTGGTATCTGCAGGGACTCTCAGCCAGGCATACCAACTACACCGTTAACGGAGGAAGAGGGAGACCAGGGAAAGAAAGTAGGAGAGTAAAGAATAAGTAGAGAGGAGAGATGAGGAGGAGGAGGAGGAAGGAGAGAATGAAGAGGATGAAGGGTGGAGGAAGTAGGAGGATGAGTATAAAGACAAGAGAGAGGATGACGCGGAAGTAGGAGAGCTAGCAGCAGGCAGAGGAAGGAGGGAGGGCGAGCAAGTAGAGAGGAAGGAGCAAGGTAGAGGGAGGAGTAGGAAGATGAGTAGAGAAGTAGGAGGGAGAGAGGAGGAAGTAGGAGGGCGAGGAGTAGGTACAGAGGGAGGAAGAGGAAGTACAAGGGTGAATCGATAGACAGACAGGGAGGGAGGGGAGGGGAGAGAGAGAGAGGGAGAGAGAGATAAAGAGGGAGAAAGAGGGAGAAAGAGAGAGAGAGAGAGAGAGAGAGAGAGAGAGAGAGAGAGAGAGAGAGAGAGAGAGAGAGAGAAATGAAATGCTGAAAGCAGAGAACTTCCGTTTCCTGCACCCGCCCCTTTGTTGCACACACACACACGTGTGCGCGCACGCACGTGCACATCAGAGATACGCACACAAACAGCAATATGTCAGCGCTATATGCCAGACTAACAAGCTCCAAGACAACATTCACAACCTTACACAAAGAATCCTTAAGAACTTAAACGACATATGTCAGGCCAGTGACTGGGTGCGTGGCCTCCGTGTGGAGCCCACACCTGGTCTAGCACGTGCTGACGCTCGAACAGGTCCCAAGGTCAGCAACCAGACTAGTTCCACAACTAAGAAGGATGCAATGTCAGAGGTTAAAGAAAGAAGAACCACGGCAGACATGATTAAGACGCACAATCTTAAGAGAAATTGACTTGGCAGATAGAGATGGATTATCTGAATTGTTGGGACCATAAGGAAAGGTACACAAGTGGAAGCTAGAATTAAAGTTGAGCCATAGCGATGTTAGGAAATAATTTCTTAAGATTAAAAGTGATTTAAAGGTGGAATAATTTGAATGAAAACATGGTAATCAGAGGAGAAACACAGCAACAAACTCGGCATGACCTACGATAAGACCAAGAATGGCACTACCAACCAGTGATGTCCACCAAGGTAACCTAGGAGACAGTGTCAAGAACCCAGGCTCCAACCTCACCAACACTAGTAGGTGTGTGCCTTAGTGCACACGTACGAACACAATGTACACACACACACGCATGCACACACAGGGGCCAAGAGTTGTGACTCGACCCCTGCAACCACAAATAGATAAGTATACTTTCTCTCTCTCCACTAATATAAGGACTCTATATTATTATCTCCACACATATATTAAGTCGGGGTTCAAATAAAACATATATATTATATATATATATATATATATATATATATATATATATATATATATATATATATATATATATATATATATAATACTAATAATCGATCATAATAATATATACACAGTTCACATGTAGGGATGATGGGATAATGTTTATCCAAACTGGCGTGTCCAGCTTCAATGTTCGCGTGTCCACAATGGTGTATCTGGTTTCGGAGTTCGCGTGTCCAAGTTTGCGTGTCCAGCTTCAGGTTTATGTTCGCATGTTGAACGTGACCTGTCTAACTTACCTTAGTTACACCCACTGCACTCGTATACACACTTACCTGAAACACACAAGTATATACTTAATAACAAGTAACATTATTATTATTATTTCAAGAATATTACTTTCACACGTATAAAACACGCACATATGATAGAAACAAGCATCATACACAGTTTGGTAAGTATAAATGGGTCCAGGAGGCCAGTAGTCAGCAAAGCTTGTTGTGAGTGTAAGCCAGAATGTACACAAGCATACCTGAACACAAAACAAAAACAATCCCAGATAAGAAAAATCAAGATGAACATTTGTATCAATGAAAGTCTTCCAAAGGAGGAGGTTGGTAGACAGCAACCCTCCAGGAAGGTACAGTCTTGTTTGTGTCAAACTGATACTTGTTGACTAGGTTCCTCAAGCACGATTGATGCTCATTTCTTTGTCTCATAAGATTGGAACAATAAAGGAAATCGTACACATTTTTACTGCATTTAACATACACTTATATTTTTACTTCCGCGTTGCTAATGGTTATATTTTTCCTTGTAATATTTACTTGTCAATTATGGAGGACTGATCTGGTACCGGGCAGCAGACGCCATGATCCCGGAGCCACTACAGAACAATTAACAGATAATAAATAGTCCTGCTGGGAATCATGCTGCTATAGATGACAGACCTGCCAGAGAGAAATGATTCATACATGTCAATGATAGTAGATTGTGCAAGATTATCGAGGAGAAATATGACTAGAACACTAGTGTAAGAAGCAACAGTAAGAAGTCAACACGCTGCAGAATGGTGAAGCATGTAATTATTGTTAGTTCAACACCCCAGCAAATACACTGTTGAAAACTGGCCACTTTCCCATGCAGACCGAAGACAACATTCCAGGGGTGGAAACCAAAGAAATATATTTTTAAGTAAACACCATGACAAGGAGGTACTACTGTCCTCTCTCACACTATGAAACGAACGCCTCTTAAATGTTTCCAAGTATGACAGGAATGCTGCTCTTCCCTTTGTTTCCTGAATATAAATGATCTGTAAATTTTAAATTTTTACTTACATTTAGTATACGTACACTTATTTTTTATTTTCCTACATATGTCCCAGACCGATACTCGTACGGTCTACGGCCATGGTCCAGGCTCGTCTGGTGCTAGCCTAGTCAACCAGGCTGTTGCTGTTCGAGACAAGAATTATAAGGAAAAGTTCTAAGTTCTGAAGGCGGCGCTGAACCATGACAAGTCAATTGAAAGCTAAGCAACTGATATCAGCAGCAGAGGTCAGTCACTGTGAGGTCAGTCACTGTGAACTCATCACAACAGTATATTACCACACATGTCCCTCAACTAATCCTCTGCTTCTTCCTCTGCAGCATTACAACACTTCTTACAAATGAACCTCCTTAGAACAGTCTTATGTCCTCCCCTACACAAGCACAGTTTCCCAAAACTTTATCTGGCACCCACAGATACAATGAAAACCATATACACAAGAGTACAGAATCATAAACAAGGAAAATGAGTTTTAAAAAGATGAACAAAAACAACGTAGATTTATTAACAATCATAGGGGCAATAAATATAATTTCTTTCATGATATATCAAGAAAGCAACCAAATAACTAGTACAGACCCGAGGTTATGGTATAGCACTGCTAATATAAGAGCCGAAGCACATAATTGTCCTCAATACGCACAGTAAGTGAAGTGAAGGACAATACCCGAACCTAAAGTACCTGTGGTGATCTTATACAAACACTGACAAATAATATATAGCCAATGCTGGATTAGGATGTGAACGTGATTACAATAACCAAGTTACAGTCCACTGCCGATCAACAGATGACAGGCAACACCATGGCGGCATAAACATGATTGCAACAAGAGAGCAGCAATATCCTTACCAGTGTGTGGCAGCCCTGGCTCAGTGTAGGATGGCCACAAAATACATGGCTTCTATACAATGAACAGAAAACTAGTGAATATTGTGATAAGGAATTTCCACAGTTACTTTTTCAGTTAATATGTCAAAGACTGTACAAGAATAAGGAGAGTTTATGAGGCAGCCAGAGAAGACCTAACAGCGACCCACACACAACCATTTATTGAGAAACTATAACAGAAAATGAAGTAAGGAACTATGAAAGTTTCCACGCGATGTTTACCTCTGAACGAGGAGTCATACCACAGGTGACCGAGGGGAGCGCACATGTGCTCGTGCACGAGGGGTCATTTCACAGGTGACCGAGGGGAGCGCACATGTGCTCGTGCACGAGGGGTCATACCACAGGTGACCGAGGGGAGCGCGCACATGCTCGTCCACGAGAAGTCATACCACAGGTGACCGAGGGGAGCGCACATGTGCTTAGCAGTGACACAAGAACAGAGGAGGAATGTGACTGAAGTAGACACAGATAAGGTAATACTGAAGGACCCAACATAATCTCACAATGGATGCTGTAAGAAGCGGCAGAAGCCTTAAGTAAGCCACTAGCAAAGATTTACAACACGTTACTGGAGGCACAAGAGATACTACATCACTGGAGACAAAAAAAAATACAGGACTTATATTAAAATGGTAAACTATAAACAAGTTCCCTTAACATGCCACACAAGAAGACAATACCAAAAAGAATACATCACTTGGAGAGCGTAAAATCAGACAAAATGTGGTCATCTTTTGTTTCCTAATGGGATGAAAATAACTGGGTGAATAATGAGAACTTTCAAAAGATAAATAATGTCATTGGTAACACTATTCAAGTCAATTATGCTTTCTCACTTGAAGTACTGCTCAGTATTGACAGTGTTATTCAGAATGAGTGAGATAGCAGAGCTACACAAAGTGTTTTTTCCTCGCAGTGAACCAATAAAGTACTGAATTTTTTAGGAATGCCTTAAAGACCTGGAATTGTACTCTCTGGAAAAAAAGCAAGAGAGATACGTACATGATAATGGAAGATACTGGAGGGCCTACTTACAAATGTGCATATTAATATAACGTACTGGAGTGAAATATATGGAATTTATAAAATGGACCCAGAGAAAATTAGGGGAGCCACAGACACAATACAAAAACAATGTATCAACATCCATGGTCCTAGACTTTTCAACTTGCTACCAGCAGATATAAGAAATACTGTTTGAACTCGTGTGGGTCTTCAGGAGGAAACTAGATCACTACTTCTGCTGTGTGCCAGATCAATCAGGTTGTGATGGATATGTGGGCCAGCGGGCCACCAACAGTAACAGGCTGAGTAACCAAGTAATCAACAAAGAGGCTTGGAGTAGGGCCGGACAGCGGGGTTAGAAAAACTCTTGAAACAGGTCACAAGTAAATGTTTGAGGATGGTAAGGGGAAGAACTTTCCACCTGCTGCCGCAGGTGATGCAACCATGGACTGGTAAGTTCCTGGCTGGGAAGGTGAGGTGCAGCTGCTGTGTGGTGCCTGCAGCTGTGTCTTGTGTATGGGTGTCACCAGGTGCAGCTGCTGTGTGGTGCCTGCAGCTATGTGTTGTGTATGGGTGTCACCAGCTGTCTATATTCCATCAACCTTTGATGAAAGGTCATGACCTGGGTGGGCGGTTCTTGTGTGGGCTTAATGGTTGTATAGCCTGCGTCATGTTATCTTGTGTCCCAGGTGTCGAGAACGCCCACATTACTCCCACGCCGCCCTCAACTAACTGCCACTGAAGCTTTAGCTGCTAAGACTTCTCCTAACACCACCATCACCAAAATCAAACAAGAATGGAAAAAGCTTGAAGCATACATATTTTAAGAGGCCCCTGAGTTTCCCTCTCCTAATATCATTTATTTTTTCCCTATAATCTACCTTGTCCATAATTACTATCGCATTTGCTTTGTCTGTTTCGTAAGGTGAAGTCTCGGATCTTTCCTTGATAAAAGAAAGATCTTAGAAAACAGGGAAACTGACGTGCCCTTTAAGTTAACTTCCAAGTCTTTAATTGTCTACAAAATAAAATAAAAAACACGACGTGTACCTTAAAGCTATTATAATGGGTACCTAAGTACCAGACTAAGAGAAAACACATAATTATAGCAAAAGATATAATATTAAAATTAGGAGTCCCCAGGGATATCTCTTGGGAGGCACTGTGTTTGATATACTATACTGGATACGAATAACCTAACTGCAAGAACAAGCCCTCATATTAGCATCTACAAATGGTAAACAAATTAACACAATAGAAAGAAGATAGTTGCAAGAAGCTTCAAGAAGACGTGGATATATTACACGAATGGTCTGGTAAGAGACTACTGAAATGTAACTATAATAAATGAAAGATAATGAAGACGGGAAAAGGTAAGAGGCCGCCAATATAATCGTATCAACTGAGAAGGTAAATAATTCATAAACTAAGAGAAGACGTTCTGGCAGTATACATCACTTCAAACCTCTCACATAACACAAGCATTTCAGTGTTGTATGTAGTGTAACCTCTCACGTAACACAAACATTTCAGTGTTGTATATAGTGTAACCTCTCACGTAACACAAGCATTTCAGTGTTGTATGTAGTGCCATTCTTCATGAATTTTTGACAGTTCAATACACTACAAATGTTTGACCAACACTGAGGAAGAAGTGTCAACACACCACACAAACCTACTCATTTGATTTTAATATTTTACTATTTGATGGAGTAAATGTGTTGTTGTCATTAAGCAGAGTGTGGTGGAGGCGCGACCTTCCCCACACACAAGGAAGCTGGCAGAAATGTGTCGTGAAACACAAAAGGAATGTTGACAAGGCGTCATGACCAGTCATAGCTCGCATATGATTTTTCCTTAACGACTAAACAAGGTGTGGAACAAACAAGGTTGTGAAAGAAACAAGGTGTGGGACAAACAAGGTGTGGAACAAACAAGGTTGTGAAAGAAACAAGGTTGTGAAAAAGACAAGGTATGGAACAAGGTGTAGAACAAACAAGATGTGGAAGGTGTGGTTCCAAATAGCGGAATGCCCAAGCAAGTAAATTAAGAACACAGGTTGTAGAAGCAACTGTTACTGGGACACAGCAACACACGTGTTGAGCAACACACGTGTCTGTCTCAACACACTGACGGAGTTGTGTGTCAGTATTTATTATAATAAAAACAAAGCGCTGAACCACTAGGGTCATACAGTTAGGTGTGTCATACATTATGATAGGCTCGGAGATCTAAATCTCAACGCTAGAGAACACTTGAAGGAGATATAATCACAACGTACAAGATGTGAGATCACGAGACACAAAAAGGAAGTTGAACATTCCACAAAAGCCAGAGAGAAACATCAAACATCAAGATCATCATTCACATCATCATCATCATTCACATCATCATCATGGTGAGGGTAGTGAGTGGAACACAACAGGTGTTGATAAATTAGACACGTATGCAACACTTGGATATCTTTATTGAGGAAACGTTTCGCCACACAGTGGCTTCATCAGTCCGGTACAAAGAAGAATAGTGAAGATGAGAAGGAGACTGAGGTAATCAGTCCCTCAGCCTGGAGTCCATCAATCTTGATAAGATTGATGGATTTGGGGGACTGATTACCTCAGTTTCCTGATCTTCACTATTCTTCTTTGTATGGACTGATGAAGCCACTGTGTGGCGAAACGTTTCCTCAAAAGATACCCAAGTGTTGCACATGTGTCTAAGTTATCAACTTGTGGGTTCTCTGAACCCTTCATCTACACCAGGTGTTCAACGCACATCAATGAGCAGTTATCACACCAGGTGATTGATGACGAAAAACAAAACAAGACTAAAGAACCCAGGATAACCCAGAAGAGCCAATAAATATTTACACTGGGGTCTTGAGGTCCTCTTCTCCAGTCTCCTAATACCCAGGAACCTAGCTGCTACTTTATGAGCAGAAGCAGGTATAAGGAGACCTGTCCATACGTGTCTATCAAGTACTGGTTAGGGATCAGTACACACACAGACCATGGGTCAGAACACACACAGATCATGGGTCAGTACACACAAATCATGGGTCAGTACACACAAATCATGGGTCAGTACACACAAATCATGGGTCAGTACAGACAAATCATGGGTCAGAACATACACAGATCATGGGTCAGTACACACAGATCATGGGTCAGTACACACACAGATCATGGGTCAATACACACAGATCATGGGTCAGTACACACACAGATCATGGGTCAGTACACACAGATCATGGGTCAGTACACAGATCATGGGTCAGTACACACTGATCATGGGTCAGTACACACAGATCATGGGTCAGTACACACAGATCATGGGTCAGTACACAGATCATGGGTCAGTACACACACTGGTCAGGAGTCAGTACACAGATCATGGGTCAGTACACACACTGGTCAGGAGTCAGTACACAGATCATGGGTCAGTACACAGATCATGGGTCAGTACACAGATCATGGGTCAGTACACAGATCATGGGTCAGTACACAGATCATGGGTCAGTACACAGATCATGGGTCAGGATGGTTGAGAAGAGAAAAATGATCTTCAGTGATCACCTTGAACTAGTTCATTAAGAACGAGGACGCCCCTAGGTGCTAGACTTGCGGGAGGCAGGGAGGGAGGCAGAGAGGCAGGGAGGGAGGCAGAGAGGCAGGGAAGGAGGGAGGCAGGGAGAGAGGGAGGGAGGGTTGCCTCACCACTTTCTCTCATTCATTCTCAGAGAGACTTGATCTTCAGTTGTGGTGAGTGGGAGATAGATGGCCACGTGCACAATTCCTTTGTCTCTCTGTCTCTCTCACCCTTCCCCCTCTGTCTATCTCTCCCTCTCCCTTCCCCCCCACATACACATTCACGACACTATATATAAGGAATATGTTTGGCTCATATTAGAGTATGCAGCACCAGTATGAAGCCCAAATTTGACCATGACAAGAAACAGGGGTCTGCAACGAGGCTAGTCCCAGAGCTAAGAAATATATGCTTTAGACATTAGGGAGCTGAACCTGCTGACATTAGGACGACTAAAGGGCGATATAAATAAAAATACACAAAATACTGAGAGGAATTGATAGGTTGGACATGGACAGAGGCGGGAAACAGGTACACGAGGGTATGGCAGTGCAGAGTGAAACAGGAGTGTTGGAGGGTGGAGGTAGAGTAGTGAAGGGTGGAGTGTTGGAGGGTGGAGGTGGAGTAATGAAGGGTGGAGGCGGAGTGGTGAATGGTGGAGTGCTGGGTCGTTGAGTGATGGAGGGTGGAATGTTGGAAGTTGGAATGTTGGAGGGTGGAGTGTCGGAGGGTGGTGTGTCGGAGGGTGGTGTGTCGGAGGGTGGTGTGTCGGAGGGTGGAGTGTCGGAGGGTGGAGTGTTGGAGGGTGGAGTGTTGGAGGGTGGAGTGTCGGAGGGTGGAGTGTTGGAGGGTGGAGTGTCGAAGGGTGGTGTGTCGGAGGGTGGAGTGTCGGAGAGTGGTGTGTCGGAGGGTGGTGTGTCGGAGGGTGGAGTGTCGGAGGGTGGAGTGTTGGAGGGTGGAGTGTCGGATAGTGGTGTGTTGGAGGGTGGAGTGTTGGAGGGTGGAGTGTCGGAGGGTGGAGTGTCGGAGGGTGGAGTGTCGGAGGGTGGTGTGTCGGAGGGTGGTGTGTCGGAGGGTGGTGTGTCGGAGGGTGGTGTATCGGAGGGTGGAGTGTCGGAGGGTGGAGTGTCGGAGGGTGGAGTGTCGGAGGGTGGTGTGTCGGAGGGTGGTGTGTCGGAGGGTGGTGTATCGGAGGGTGGAGTGTCGGAGGGTGGAGTGTCGGAGGGTGGAGTGTCGGAGGGTGGAGTGTCGGAGGGTGGAGTGTTGGAGGGTGGAGTGTCGGAGGGTGGAGTGTCGGAGGGTGGAGTGTTGGAGGGTGGAGTGTCGGAGGGTGGTGTGTTGGAGGGTGGTGTGTTGGAGGGTGAAGTGGAATACTGGAGGGTAAAGAGGAAGGATGACCACGTGGAATGCAACAAGACTACCACCTGCTACCCCTGCATAACCACACACCTGCCCCCACACACCTGCCCAACACCACACCTGCAAATCTTAAAATAACTAAAAATGAGAAGAAAACATAGGAGAGAAGAAACGACACACTACAAGGAAGATAAATTAAATCAGGTTTTCTCAGGAGCTTTACATCAACCCAACTTTACCATCAACTTAGGTAACACACCAACTCCTAGGCTGAGGCACTGATTACCTCACACCAACTCCTAGGCTGAGGCACTGATTACCTCGTCTTATGCATATAGTTCTACATTCTTCACATTATGTCCTTCAATCTGTATTGATAAAGTCATTGTATGTCGAAACGTCTACAAATGAACATACCCAGATGTTGCACATGTGTCTAATTCTTCAATATATCATATGACTGGTTTTAAGGGCTCTTCTACCCTCGCAGCCCGACCTGAGGACAGGCTTCCCTGATGACTTGATCAACCTGGCTGTTAGTGCTAGCGGCCCGCAGGCCCACATGGCCATTACAACTCAACTGATCAGCCACTGGCAAGAGATAACAGTCACAGAAAATAGGAATGTGTAATAAAGAAGGAATTTATTGATGAGAGGACAGATAATACTATGGATAAGAGAGTACATAAAAGAGGCAGAGTACAAGTGACGGAGACTTCGTGATGGTGTTATCAATTAACTGTTCTGATAATCATCGTCCCTGCAGCCCGGTCTCAGACCAGACTTCATAAACTCTAAACAAACATTAAAGGCCCAAGAACTATTAAGAAATACACAGGAAAGTAAATTATAAGTGTAAACTTAATATAAGTAGAATGTTAGACTGATCTGCCATCTTCCATATTCAGCAATGAAGCCAGAGTGACGAAACATTTAACAGGTTTCCGTTTATGACTCGTATAACAGGAGGATAGTACCTTCCTGGACGGTCCCTCAAGGCACTGTCCTCACACAAATCCTTCCTGGACGGTCCCTCAAGGCACTGTCCTCACACAAATCCTTCCTGGACGGTCCCTCAAGGAACTGTCCTCACACAAATCCTTCCTGGACGGTCCCTCAAGGCACTGTCCTCACACAAATCCTTCCTGGACGGTCCCTCAAGGCACTGTCCTCACACAAATCCTTCCTGGACGGTCCCTCAAGGCACTGTCCTCACACAAATCCCTCCTGGACGGTCCCTCAAGGCACTGTCCTCACACAAATCCTTCCTGGACGGTCCCTCAAGGCACTGTCCTCACACAAATCCTTCCTGGACGGTCCCTCAAGGCACTGTCCTCACACAAATCCTTCCTGGACGGTCCCTCAAGGCACTGTCCTCACACAAATCCTTCCTGGACGGTCCCTCAAGGCACTGTCCTCACACAAATCCTTCCTGGACGGTCCCTCAAGGCACTGTCTTCACACAAATCCTTCCTGGACGGTCCCTCAAGGCACTGTCCTCACACAAATCCTTCCTATGATGACTATGAAAGATCTGCCAGAAAAGACTTGGAGAAACTGAAAGAATGATGAAGGAATGTGGTTGCTTAAGATCAGTGGTAACAAAGGAGAAGACACCAAACACAAGGTGTCCCTGTCAAATTTAAGCATCTAGCGCGCACATCACACCAAACATATCTCCTGAGCTACATAATTCAGACATCAGTACTTTGAGAATAAAGACAAATTTTACAAGGGAAACTGGACTAATACTACATGGTAAGTGTCTGATCATCTAGGTTGTGGAGGTAATATAGGCTAGCGGCCTGGTTGCATCAATAGCCTGGCTGACTAGGTCGTACAAAATTAAATCTGGTCTGAGGCGGGACTACGAAGGTAGAAACCTAAAAATCTGGTCCCCGATCTGAAAGACATGAACTACGAGGACAGGCCAAATAAACTGAACTATATGAGGATGGAAAAACAGACATTTAGAGGAGATATGATCATAACATAGAAGGGAGAATAATCAGGGGATAAAACAGAAAAACTTAATGCCCAAATGAATCAGAGTCTATCTGGAGTCTATTTCGGGGATTACCGCCCCCGCGGCTCACCCGCAGACGAAGCATCCTGGATGTTGACCTGATCGACCAGGCTGCTGGTGCCAACCACATGAAGTCCAAGGTAAGCACTACAGCCCATCGTATGAATTAAGCAGATATATGTCGTGCTGAATAGGTAAAACTTGCGATTTTGGCTTAAATAGCAACGCTATTCTTGCCGAATAAGGCAAGCGAAAAATTGTGTATGCAATAATTTCGCAAAAATCATTCTGGACCTAACGAAAAAAAAATATATTTCATTGTGATTGTTTATTATTAAATTATTGTAAACTTATCTAAAATATATTTAGATGGATTAGGCTAAATTAAATTGTGCTTGTTATAATAAGGTTAGGTAAGTTTTCTAAGGTTCTTTTGGTACAAAATTATTAATTTTTACATTAACATAAATGAAAAAAATATATATTTAAACGTACAAGAGAAAATTTTAGAAAGGACTTCATTTTAAATGCGTTCTTGTTAATTGACCAATTTTACCTATTCGACACCACACAAATATATATATATATATATATATAGAAAGAGAGAGAGAGAGAGAGAGAGAGAGAGAGAGAGAGAGAGAGAGAGAGAGAGAGAGAGAGAGATCCCAAGATGGTAGAAATAACATATTTGCAGTCGATTACATTTAGTAGTGAAGCCGAGAGCTGTAGGTCATCGTCAAGAGGCAAAACTAGGTGAGGAGATCTATGCGAGTCATAGGAATATCAGGAAATACTTTTTAAACCTCAAGGTGGTTGAACAGTAGAACCAGTTAGATAAAGTGGTGGGTGATAAGCACAGTGCTTATACTGCATGTGATATAGCTCAAGCAGGGCAGGGCCAGGAGCCAGATATAACCCTAGCAAACAACGCTTGGTAAGCCATCTATAGAATGTTTCAAATGAGACGCTGACGGGTTTCTTTGATGGATCGTTAAGGAACACCAAGTTTTATACTCCCAAACAAATGTAAACAATGGTAGACATAGCACCTGGGGAGGGGCATGATTACGACAACTGAAGTGGAGAGACAGCTGGTCGTGCAGCTGGTGTGGACACACTGGTAGGGGTATTAGGTGGTGGATATGGGGGGAGAGTGATGGTGAAGGTTATATCTATTAATGGTTCCGGGACTCAGACCTCGCCGGTGCTGGTATGATGGGGTTGTACTGGTAAAAGAGGGTATGGAGGTGGGTATATATCCATGATATACCTGTGACCGGTATCCACAGTTTTTCCTACTCACTTAGCCCAGCCCTGGGTTAGGCCTATCATCATCATTACTATTACTACTACTGCGGCGGCGGCTGCTGCTGCTGCTGCTGCTGGTAATTAAATTCATGACTACCCCCATCAGACCTTAGTCCACCGGAGGCTTGGTCTTGCAGTATGCGGTGCTAGCGCTGATGCTGCACCTGCTAGAAAAGATACAAAGGTTTGCAAGAAGATTGGTACTGGAATTTATAGAAATAGACTACCATTTACACCACCTGGAGGGACTCGTCCCAAACCCGCACATCGAAATCACACCTAATGAAAACAGACTTAGCAGACGGTGTAAAGTACCTCCAATAAATAGTAGGAGCACGACAAGTACACAGAGAGAACTGGACGAGCGTCAGAGGTTACCGACTCTCAACTGTCCTACCTCTGTGTATAAGGGGAATTACCAACGAACCTCTGGCTCTCTTCAAAAGGAAGTTTAGCGTGTTCCTCAAGTCACTTCCTGACCAGCAGGGCTCTGCTTCGTATATTGGCCTGAGTGCGGCCAGCAGTAACAGACTGGTTGAGCAGGCCTGGTCTGGGACCGAGCCGGTGTGACTAAACCCATCCAAGCACAATCAGCTATCATAATTTATTGCATTACTCCCTGGCATTGCATCACTAACTTTCGTACAATTCACTACAAAAAACTTTATTTACACATGTAAACCAAAAACTTTATTTACACATATAAACCAAAAAAATTATTTACACATGTAAACCAAAAACTTTAATGACCAGAATGAAAAAAAAAAATTCTTCAAGGATGAAAAGCTTTCCTTTATTATAAGAATCAGTAATGGCAACACCAGGAATATGGTAGACCACTTGAAAATATAATGACTTGTGTATCGGAGAGTAAGGGAAGGCAGCGCTGTCAGCGCCCCGCCACCTTCAACATGTAGTGGGGGTCAACGTCCACACAGCAGGAAGAGTAGTGGGGGAAGGAAGACGAGGAGGAAGACACCCCACATAGCAGCAATTCAAGTGCAAGTTATCAAGGGCATGAAGGCCATCGTGGTTTCCAGGATGAATGAGGCGGAAATAATAACTTCTGGTGCAACACTCGTTCATCCAGCAGCAGGTACTCACGCACACGCAAACGCGCGCGCGTACGTACATGCGTGTGTACATACATACACACACACACACACACACACTGGAGAGTGAAATAGTGGAAAAGTAGGATCCATTAAGAGGGACGATAAGGCTCTTGGGGCAGGGAGAAAGGGGACCTAGTACCGACTAGCAAAGAGGCGGGGCCAGGAGCTATAAATCGACCCCTGCAACCACATATAGATGAGTACACAGCTCAGATGATCTGTCAAGAACTAAGTGGCCCCATAACCTCAGCATGGATTGGGAGTCGCGGTTCATTCAGCAATACACACTGCACTCAGAGGAAGTTATTACATTGTCTAGGTGTAACCTGAGGAGCGATCAACTGGGAACCCGAAAGCCAGTTATAAACAAAAAAAGTGGAAGCTGAAGAGAAAGAAACAGGAAGTGAGTAGACAGAGAAGGAACTGATGTTAAATGGATTTAGATACAAGAGGGAAGAAGAATGGGAGAAAAAGTTTAGGGATTTTTGTAAATGACGGAGGACAGCCCTAGTAGCAAAGGACGTCGAGAAAGCTTTTGATACAGTCTGGCACAACGGGCTGACACAATCTCTTCACCAACTTTAACCTCCCTCTCACCACCCGCAAACTACTCTGTAACTTCTTAGACGGACGGACAATGAGAATCAAATTCCAAGGACTATTTCCCACTGCACGCGGGAGTTCCCCAGGGATCTGTCCTCTCCCCCACCCTCTACATCCTATACACAACCGACATCCTTACATCTGTATCCGACACCATCACTCTTGCATATGCAGATCACGTCACTCAACTCACCTCTCACCGCGAAATAGACAGACTAGCACACAGAACACAAGACGAGGTCGATAGGATAACCTTCTGGGAACAAAAATGGAGGATAAAATCCAATGCTACAAAATCCATCATCACCTACTTCAACTACACAAAATTCAATCCCCCACCCCCACCTGTCGAACTCAGAACAGTTGCCCGCACATACCTCCCAGTCACAAATTCAACCACCGTCCTGGGGGTCACTCTAGACTACACCCTTCGCATACACAAACACATTACCACAAAGCAAGCCATGGCAAGAAAAGCCCTCACAGGAATCTCCAAGCTAAGGCAAGCCTCCACTCGAACCAAACTACACCTGTACAAAACACTCATTCGTCCCCTACTCTCTTACTGCCCACTAGCAGCCAAGACTAACAACCTCAAACTGCAGCGTATCCAGAACAAGGCTTTGCGCTGGGTGTTTGATGTTGGCTGGGAAGACTTCACTTCAAGTGAGACAATCCATGCCCAGGCAAACATCCCGGTGCTGAACGTGTACTGGAATGCGCTGAGTGACAGATAGACTAGAGACTCTACACGACTATTGGACCACTCAACCTTGACCAAGACATACGCAGACCTGCAAACCCAAACAACCTATTTTACTCTCTACTAGCTCCTGCCCCAAATCACTTATACAAGTAAATCCCCCTGCAATCTACCAAAAACCATCCTGTCTTAACAGGTGTGGACCTTAAAAGACGTCCGTTTTAAAATATGTTCTAGCCGGTACCTTGCAGTCGCGCATCGACGCTTCTCTGCCCAAAAGGCCATATTAGCACTCCCTTCCGCGTCCACAACTCCTGAGCCACTATCTGCCTAGCAACTGGGTTAAGCCCTGGTACTATCCCTTCCATTCACAACCTTCCTCTCACCAACCTATTTTTCCACTATCCACACTTCCCCGCTCACCCCACAAGGGTCTTACCTGTTTTCTCTTGATCTTGATCGAAGGAAAAGGCAGAGAAGTTATCCATAGACAGCATAGAATGGGAGAGAAGGGGTGTAGCTGAAAGACGAAGGTACAAAGCTAGGAAGAGGATACAAGGGAGCTGAAGAAGGAACTGGAGGAGATGAAACGAATGATGAGTGAAGTAGAGGCAGGAAAAGTAACAGAAGGGATGGGGGTATCTGAAGGAAGAAAAAAAAAAGGGTAACAAGGCCTGTCAAGAAATGTTCTCAGGCAACCGGGAGGATGGAGATAAGGAAGCAGCAAAGGAACTGTTCAAAACAGAGGGAGGGAAAAGGAGAGAAGGAGGTCGCTAATTATCCATGGTCTCCAGGAAGCCGAAGGAAGACTAACGAAGAAATGTAGATGGAGGAGGAATAGGAGATTCAAACCATCATTGAATTGACAGGTGGGGAGGCCACAGTGAACCAGGTAACACATTTTCAAAAACTCGAAATGTTTCTGATGGGGAAAAAATGCGTTCATTTTAACCAGGGTTTCTCAGAGTGGTCAATATTGACCCCTAAGGGCGATGGGACTATCGAAGGGGTCGATGAGCCGAAGAGTTTGCAGACCCCTGATTTAAACCAACCTTTACTGCAGAAATGACACAAGATAAGATACTGCAGAAATGACACAAGATAAGATACTGCAGAAATGACACAAGATAAGATACTGCAGAAATGACACAAGATAAGAAAATGAAATGGAAACCAAGGTCAAAGCACTGAGAAAGATATCATTGTACCTGGTCAGTACAGGGCAGATAAGGAGAGGGAACAACTAAGAGAGAATGCAAAAACGCCGAAAGCACAATGAAAGTTATGGAATACATCGACAAGTGTGGAAGGTCAGCCTCCAGAGGACCACCACAAAAACCTCTCTCAAGCCCAAGTGTAAGAACCTTCCTCACCACTGCCCTGGACCCCAGCCTCCAACTCCCACTTGCCTTTGCTCCCCATCCTTATTCACCTAAATCCATGATGATGATCACTTCCAGCACAAGAAACCTCCCTCAATTACCCCTCACTCTTATCCCCAACCCCCACCACCCCTCCCTGCACTTGATTAATGTGCAAAGACCAGGAAACCAGGAACCCGAAAACCGGAACATAGTAACAGAAAAGTAAATAAAGTATGGTACACAAATGGGGATGGAATAAGAAACAAGAGTGACATATGGAATGAACACAGCGGAAGCATCCACATCACAGCACTCGCAGACACAAAACTCACAGAGATAACAGATGCAATCAACCCACCTAGATATCACATTATAAAAAAAGAGAGATGGAACAAAAGAGGAGGAAGAGTAGCACTGCTGATCAGAAACAGTAAAGTTTTGAGATGAGAGGAACAGAGAAGATGCAAATGACTATATAATGGGCACACTCAAACCTGGGAAACACAAAGTGATGATCGCAGTGATGTACAACCATCCATACAGCAGAGACCAAGACAGGAGTTCGACAACAGAGTGATAGTGGACACAATAGCGGGGTTGACACCAGAAGAGCCAACATGAGCACTGCAAAGCTGATCATGGGAGACGATAACCACAAAGAAATAAACTAGGAGAACCTGGAGCCATGCGGAGTCTAGAAACATGGAGGGCTAAAGTGCTAGAGATAGTAATGGAGAACTTCATGCCTCAACGTGTCCGAGAAACAACCAGAGACAGAAGAGGGGATGAACTACGAGGATACTGAATATTAGAGGCCCCTCGGTGATAATGACTACACAGTCCTGAGTTACGAACACCTTGTGAAAGTAAACCTGGAGAGAGAGAGACCTGGAGAGAGAGAGACCTGGAGAGAGAGAGAGACAGACCTGGAGAGACTACGGGAATGAAAGAAACCAAATTTCAAAAAGACTACACACAGGCAGGAGACAATTCCTGAATAAAGGGAACTCGAAGGGAAGATAATTAATGAAATGGAGCATGTAGCCGGAAAGTGCCGGGAGGCAGAGGAGAAATTCATACCCAGGAGCAGAAGAAACAATGGCAAGAACAGAGTGAACCCATGGTTCACCCAGAGGTGCAAAGAAACAAAAGCTCAAGTGTTAGAGCATGGAAAAAAAATATAAGGTAAAGAACACAGGAAAACAAGGAAGCGAACTGAATATGCTTTGGGTAAGAATATATTAATAGTTAAGACTGACATAACATGGAAAACAAAACACAACCCAAGTTGCTATACAGCCACATCAGGAGGAAAACAGTAAATGACCACTAGTTGATCAAGCTGAAGAAAGAAACAGGAGAGCTCACAGGAAATGACCAGAAAGTTTGTGAGGAGTTCAGTAAGAAATTTTAGGCTATACAATGTGTGGGCATAGCTACACAGGGAGTGGAGGCATGGTAGGGATGACAAAGGCTACACAGGGAGTAGAGGCATGGTAGGAATGACGAAGGCTACACAGGGAGCGGAGGCATGGTAGGGATGACAAAGGCTACACAGGGAGTAGAGGCATGGTAGGAATGACGAAGGCTACACAGGGAGCGGAGGCATGGTAGGGATGACAAAGGCTACACAGGGAGTAGAGGCATGGTAGGAATGACGAAGGCTACACAGGGAGCGGAGGCATGGTAGGGATGACAAAGGCTACACAGGGAGTAGAGGCATGGTAGGAATGACGAAGGCTACACAGGGAGCGGAGGCATGGTACGAATGACAAAGGCTACACAGGGAGTGGAGGCATGGTAGGGATGACAAAGGCTACACAGGGAGTGGAGGCATGGTAGGGATGACGAAGGCTTCACAGGGAGTGGAGGCATGGTAGGGATGACAAAGGCTACACAGGGAGTGGAGGCATGGTAGGGATGACGAAGGCTACACAGGGAGTGGAGGCATGGTAGGGATGACAAAGGCTACACAGGGAGTGGAGGCATGGTAGGGATGACAAAGGCTACACAGGGAGGGGAGGCATGGTAGGGATGACAAAGGCTACACAGGGAGTGGAGGCATGGTAGGAATGACGAAGGCTACACAGGGAGTGGAGGCATGATAGGAATGACAAATGCTACACAGTTGGTGGAGACATGGTGGGAATGACAAAGGCTACACAGGGAGTGGAGGTATAATAGGAATGACAAAGCTACACAGGGAGCGGAGGCATGGTAGGAATGACGAAGGCTACACAGTTAGTGGAGACATGGTAGGAATGACGAAGGCTACACAGGGAGTGGGGGCATGGGAAGACCCTCAGGTAAGCACCCCACAGCAACACTCCTGCCCAGGGCAGCCCCGCCAGCGATGGTGGTGTAGCAGGAAGTGTGGTGGGAAAGGAAGAGCTGGAGGAGGAGGGTTTAGTGAGGGAGAATGAGGAGAGTTTTCGTAAGGGAGAATGAGGAGGGATTAAAGAGGGAGGAGGAAGGTTTGGAGAGGGAGAATGAGGAGGGTCTGGAGAGGGAGAATGAGGAGGTTCTGGAGAGGGAGAATGAGGGTCTGGAGAGGGAGAATGAGGAGGGTCTGGAGAGGGAGTGTTACATGGAATCGCTTCCGGAGGTCACTGTCCCCGCGGGTTGGTTCCTGATCAGGACTCCTGGTTGTTGACTGATCAATCAAGCTGTTAGTGTGCGCTTCCCGCAGCCCACTGTATGCAGTACAACCCAGCTGATCAGAAAGATCCCTCCAGGATCTTCCTGGTGTAGATTATTACGTACCTTTCCCGCCTATGTTCTAAGGAGTACAGTTCTAGGGATTTCAAGCGCTCTTAGTAATTTAGGTGTTTGACCGAGTTCATGTAAGCTGTGAAGGTTCTCTGTATATTTTCCAGCGCTGCAATTTCTCCCTCCTTGAAAGGGGTCATTAGAACACAGCAATAATTACAGCCTAGAGAGAACGAGTAAGATGAGTTAGGAAGTTAAATATCCATCCGCCCATCTTTCCAGTTATTCCTTTTGAACGCATACAAAATACGTGCAAAAGGAATAACCTTATGGTCTCACCTGCATATGCGTGTCTTTCAGTGCATCCAAGACCAACTGAGAGGCAGGAGTGACCTCTTCTGAACCGATACTAACTTTGTGCAACTGTTGCAATGTCATGTGATTGGCGGTCTTTATTAAAATCCTCTCAACAGTCTTGATAATGTGGGACAGCATCACTATAGGTCTATAGTTTTTTTACAACTGCTGTGCTGCCAACTTTGTGGAGTTGGTCTATATGGATGGTTTTCAGTGACTGTGGAGTGACTCCCGTGTCCAGGCTCCTCCATACAATATTTATGGCACGTGATAATGGCCTCTTGTAATTCTTGAGGAATATGGAGTTGCACGAGTCAGGGCCTGGGGCACAATGATGGGCGTGCAATCAATGGCTTCTTCTAAGTCAAGTGGGGTTAGGGTTACATCAGAGACTACGAAGATGCCTCTATTGTTTTGCACTTCGTCCTCATGAACTTACTTGGGTCGTCAATTTTGATCCGAGTAACCGTTCACCGAACAATGAATCATATTGCGATTTGGGTATTTCGCTCATTTTTGTTGTTGTCGTCGTCAGTGTATGCGTCATTCATTTAATCTACGACCCAATACTAGGTGTTTTTTTTCCTGGATTTTTGTACATGAAAAGACAATGTGAATTTTTCTTAATTTCAATTATGGCTTTTATGTTCCAGACTCTGTTGGATTCATTTTGAACGCAACGTTTCTATTTGTCCACACAAGTCTTGCTTTTTGTTCTCAAATAATCTGCTGCTTTTGAGGAGCTCTGTTATCCGTTGTCTTGGCCTACAGAGGGCGCTTCTCTTCTTTTCCAACCTGCACCTCTTCCTCCTCTTCTACAATGATAGGTTCAGCGAGTTTTCTTAGTCCAGCTGTTGCTGCTGGCCGCCAGCTGGCCTATATATCCATCACAACCTGGTTGAGCTGACACTTGGCAGAGATGCCTATCGAGTTTCTTCTTAAAGATTTCTACACTTGTTCCAGCAGTGTTTGATATCTTGTCTAGGTTCACGGATGTTGCTTTAATGTACTCTCACTGCGCCCACAGTGCCCCTGCTTTTCACTGGGTTCATATTACATTTTCTCCCAATATCTCTCATTCCAACATGTTATGGTCCTCAAATATCCTCCATATATATATTGTCATTTATATCTTTCTCTTCGGCTCAGTGAGTACATAATTAGAACTTTGAGACATTCCCAAGAGTTTAAATGCTTTATTGCTCTATGAAGGCCATAAATCTCTGCATGTGCTCCAGCTCTGATATCTCTCACAGCCTCAACGGAGACATCAACACTAAACAATATTCGAAGCAAGAGAGCACAAGCGATACGAATAGTGTCACCACTGGCACTATTTCCCTTGTTTTAAAAGTTCTCCTTATCCAACCTTCTCAGTTTTCTGGCTTCCATTACCTTTGTCTTGCTGTGTTCCTTAAAAGAAAAGTCAGCTGACATTACCCTGAGCTCCTTCACGTGTTCCGCTCATTCTACTTAGTGATCTTGCACTTTGCATATGGTTTCAATTTTGAGTGCTTCATATTTTCCATATATAAGCAGCTGGAACTTGTCACCACTGAATGTAATGTTATTCTTCATTTCCCACAGGAGAGGAAGAGAAGCAAGAACAGTGTACGAAGGAGGATTTGAGAGGGAGGAGAAGAAAGAACAATGCATGAGGGAGGGTTGGAGAGGAAGAATAATACATGAAGGAGGGTTGGAGGAGAGGGAAGAATAATGCATGAGGGAGGGGTAGAGAAGAATTGGGTGGGAGGAGGAGGCGGGGTCACAGAGGGAGGCGGGGGTCACAGAGGGAGGCGGGAGTCACAGAGGGAAGTGGGGGTTACAAAGAGGGAAATGGGGGTTACAAAGAGGGAAATGGGGGTTACAAAGAGGGAAATGGGGGTTACAAAGAGGGAAATGGGGGGGTCACAGAGGCAAGTGGGAGACCACAAAGATAGAAATGGGACCACAATGTGGGAAGTGGGGATCACAAAGAGGGAAGTGGGGTCACAAAGAGGGAAGTGGGGTCACAAAGAGGGAAGTGGGATCATTCTCCGTCAGGCAAGGACAAATTACGGAGATATAAAAAAGGTTGAATAATAATATGATGTTTAATAACGATAAATTCTTGCTTAGATACGAAAAAAATATGTTATATGAAGCTATGATACGAATCACTTAACGAAAGAGTTGGTAAAGGCTCGAATCTCCGTCTCCTGAGAAGGGATTACATATATATTACTTGTACGAGATTTCAAGGGCGGATACCTGGAGTCTGGAAGCGACTCCAGGGGCAGCTACCTGAAGTCTGGAATCGACTCCAGGGGCGGCTACCTGAAGTCAGGAAGAGACTCCAGGGGCGGCTACCTGGAGTCAGCAAGCGGCTCCAGATAACCTCCACGTATGTGTGAAGGGAAGGTACTGATGTCAGTAGTAGTATTTGTATCTTACCAATAACAGTTACTGATTCACCATCTCCCTACGTGATTCACTGACCGTTATGTGACTCATGCTGACTTAGCATGATGTCACGAGCTCTTTAAAAACCCTCCGGGCACTGGGCTTCGCAGTTCAGAGCAGGATATAAGAGACGACAGGTCAGGCCTGAGTGCTTCCATATTTTTCCACTAATATATAAGTTACCAAGCCAAGCTACGTTTGTGTTTATTACCAAATCTATCAATCGAACCCACACGACACTGAAAAGTCTGGGTCTCTTTACACGTACTGGGGGTTATTTCTTAGTATAATCATGTTAGTAAGTGATATTAGATGGCCTATCTTTAGAGAACACAAGGCAAATGCAAAAGCAAAGAAAATGTCCTCAACCTCCTCCTCCTTTGCCTCTCTCTCTCTCTCTCTCTCTCTCTCTCTCTCTCTCTCTCTCTCTCTCTCTCTCACACACACATCCCACAGCCAGGAGACCTGTCTCGTCTCCTGCCACGCCCCTCGCTGAAGTTGAGAAGTATCATACCAATTCTGTAAGTGTATTTCTTCCTGTTTTAAGATTTACACCCCCCCCCCGGTCTTCTTTGTGCAAGATTAACAAATCTTTCATTTATCTCGTTAAGTTAGCCTCAGTGTTCTGGAGTTATCCCTAACAAATGCTTTAATTATATTTCTAATTATATTTCTTAATATATTTCAATGAGATTACACTGTTAAGTGTCTTAACAAGATGAGAATGAGACAAACTGGTTTTGTCTCCGTGATTATAACTATAATTTTTTAAAGGGTGGAGGGATAAGCCAGTGGAAGGCCTCAGTCAGATGACCAAAAGCTTCAGCTGCGGGTCATCATATGACTAAGACCCGCGTCAGGAAGAACTTGTCCTGTTTCCTGACGAACCTACCTAACCTTCTCCGTGACTATGTGGTTACATGATCACTCTGGTTACCAATAAGGAAATAATTAGTATTGAAGTGCTATCTTGCTAAGTGAAGTACCTAATTAAATCTGCTAATTAACTCTGCCGAGGGTAAAGATGGATTCTCATTCACACTCCATTTTTCGCCCATTTCCTGATAATTCCCTTTCCTTGCCCGTCTTTCCTTCACAATCTGTCCGTCCATTTCCACAGTACGTCACCTGTTTTTGCACCTTCCTCCCACAAACACAAAAAATAGGAACTCTGAGGTGCAGTGAACTTGAGTAGACAACCTGTCAGCACCCGGAGTTAAGTACCAAGAGTGTAGCAGTTGAAGGGTAATCTACAAACCATCTCTCCCTCCTTTCTCCCTTCGTTCCTTCCCTTCCTTAACTTTCCCTTTCCTTCCTTTCCATCTCTTCCCGTTCGGAATGAAGTTCGGATAAGACTGTCTTGTGCGATTCGACTGCCAGGTCTCGTGTTGATGTAAGTAAACACATCCCTTTTGAGAAGCATTTACCATTGCCAGTGTAGATGCGTGGAGCACCCTAGTGTCCCTACCCCCTCATCCATCTACCCCTATCTCCCTACCCCCCCCCCTATTTAGGATTACGGCTCTACAAAAACATTAAAACTAGCGGAGGAGAGAGTACGTTCCCTGGTGCAATATATCAATGGAGTCGCCGGCTGCTTGCCCCCTCTCCTCTGCCTGCTATTGCTTTCAAAACGCGCGTGCACGTCTACACAGCGCATCTTACCGGACTGACAAGAAAAAAACATTTCACAAGGTTCTTCCTAGAGACTGATCCACAGTGTGATGCGAGGCTTATGACGCTATAATACCCCTTTATAGAGTCTTAATAGATACCCAAGTGTTGTACATGTGTCAACTTGCCAGTTCTCTGGACCATTAGTCTACATTACAGTAAGTAATGTCTGGTTACTGATTGGATAAGTCACCACGGGGACTCTGGTTAACTACCCCTTAAAGTAAGTTTCTTAATGTAAAGCAGCTGGCAAATAGTGCAAACAATACTTAAAAAACAGAATGAAAAGAGAGTGCAGGAGCACGTGTCAAGATGGGCGAGGGTAACAAGGTAACCCTAGGATCAGTACTAGGACCGGTCCTCCCTAGGATCAGTACTAGGACTGGTCCCCCCTAGGATCAGTACTAGGACCGGTCCTCCCTAGGATCAGTACTAGGACTGGTCCCCCCTAGGATCAGTACTAGGACCGGTTCCCCCTAGGATCAGTACTAGGACTGGTCCCCCCTAGGATCAGTACTAGGACCGGTTCCCCCTAGGATCAGTACTAGGACTGGTTCCCCCTAGGATCAGTACTAGGACTGGTCCCCCCTAGGATCAGTACTAGGACCGGTTCCCCCTAGGATCAGTACTAAGACTGGTCCCCCGGATCAGTACTAGGACCGGTCCTCCCTATGATCAGTACTAGAACTGGTTTCCCGGATCAGTACTAGGACCGGTCCTTCCAGGATCAGTACCAGGACCGGTCCCCCCTAGGATCAGTATTAGGACCGGTCCCCCCTAGGATCAGTACCATGACCGGTCCCCCCTAGGATCAGTACTAGGACTGGTTCTCCCAGGATCAGTACCAGGACCACTACTGCCAGATGGGATTGTATCCCGTAAGTCTCCAGCAGACGATGTGAAATTCTTCAGAAGAATAAGGATGGAAGAGAGCAGAGAGATCGTGCGTGGAGATTTGCAGGTTGCAAGGCAGGTTAACAAGTTGCAAGGCAGGTTAACAAGTTGCAAGGCAGGTTAACAAGCGAATGATGGAGCTCGGTTAAAATATGTGTAAGATTATGTAATCCAGGAAAGAAGAGGAAAACTAAGACTTTTCCATTATATGCGTAGGTAACGACCAATCAGAATACATTTCTTGAAACTTCCCAAGGAATACTTTAGGACTATGTAAGCAACGTACAAGAGGCCTACCCTAGGATACCTATTATCAGAGTGAACAAGTATGTTCAAATATTCGGAAGAAAAAGTCCAAAGGTTTGCAACCATACCAGTCTGCGCTATGAAGAGAGATGAAAGAAACTAAACCTGATAACTGAAAGAGGATTAGGGGAGACATGATAACTGAAAGAGGATTAGGGGAGACATGATAACTGAAAGGATTAGGGGAGACATGATAACTGAAAGAGGATTAGGGGAGACATGATAACTGAAAGAGGATTAGGGGAGACATGATAACTGAAAGGATTAGGGGAGACATGATAACTGAAAGAGGATTAGGGGAGACATGATAACTGAAAGAGGATTAGGGGAGACATGATAACTGAAAGAGGATTAGGGGAGACATGATAACTGAAAGAGGATTAGGGGAGACATGATAACTGAAAGAGGATTAGGGAAGACATGATAACTGAAAGAGGATTAGGGGAGACATGATTACCACATACAAGAATTCAAAGAGACAAAAGGAAACAACGATTATGAGAGGACCAGAAACAAGAGCGCAGAAACAGAAGCTATTAAAAAAACGGATTAATTACAGGAATGTTAAGAAACACTTTTGTTTATGTCATAGAGCAGTAGGAAAATATGTAATGCAAATGATATTGGTAAAGAGAAACAACACACACAGCTTTAAAAGCTGAGCCAACAACCAAGACTTCCTAGCAAACACAATTCAGTGAGTACAGGTACACATGAGCACACACACACACACACACACACACACACACATAGGACTAACAACACTGGAGGAAAGAAGGGTCAGAGGAGACATGATAACGACATACAAAATACTGCGGGGAATCGACAAGGTAGACAGGGACAGAATGTTCCAGAGAGGGAACACAGAAACAAGGGGACACAACTGGAAGCTGAAGACTCAGATGAGTCAAAGGGATGTTAGGAAGCATTTCTTCAGCCACAGAGTAGTCAGGAAGTGGAATGGACTAGAGAAAGATATAGTGGAGGCAGGAACCATACATAGTTTTAAGACGAGGTATGATAAAGCTCATGGAGCAGGGAGAGCAGAGACCCAGTAGCGGACAGCGAAGAGGCGGGGCCAGGAGCTGAGTCTCGACCCCTGCAACCACAATTAGGTGAGTACAATTAGGTGAGTACACACACACACACACACACACACACACACACACACACATACACACACACCATAGCTTACTGGTTCTTATTTAAAGGTGGTCCTTACTCACGAGTAAAAGAAAATGGTAAATGTGAGGAGCAGCCAAATGCAAGGGGCAGAGAGAAGTGCAGATGATGAGTTGCACTATCTAGATATGATGATAAATGATCTAAAGAACAAGTTGGACGAGAAATAAGAAAGAAAATTAAATTTTCTACAGAAGGAAACTGAGGAAGTTTGCAATCATGTACGAGAGGAGGTTGTGGAGCAGATAAAAAAAATTATGGTTGAAAACAGAGCTCTAAATCAGGAGGAAGTGAAAAAGCTAAAAGAACTGGACAAAATAAGAGCGGATAGATGGGACAGCTGCAATAAAGGATGAAGAGAGAGATCTGGACTGAATAAAGAATGAAAATCACTAGAGGAGATATTCGCAGAAGATGGACGGGGAGAAGAGTGCGGAGGTGATACAGGTAAATGGCTGAGCAGCAATTTGCGAATGACAGCAGTAAAAGCCAAGACTGAGACAAAACTACATTACAACATCATGAGAAGAGAGACAACAATAAAAGAGCAGGCAATGCGACTCAAGAAAGGAGAGCTAACGAGTAACAACAAACAAATCTGCAAAATGTTGAATAAATTATAAAAAGAATTGTTCTCAAGTGGAAATGGAAAATACCAAAGGGAACAGGAAAACATATAAACAAGGACAGATGACAAATCTTTTGAGTGAGCTGGATACATCAAAAGCAATGAGACCTGACAAGGTATCACCATGGATTCTATGCGAGGGAGCGGAAGCACTGGCTGAACCATTAGCTAGGATCTACAAGTCAATACACACTGGACAATTCCCAGAGATCTGGAAAACAGTGAATGTAGTCCCAATATTTAAGAAAGGAGACAGACAGAAGTGTTGAACTAAAGGCCAGTATCACTGACATGCATGCCGTGTAAGGTAATTGAGAAGATAATCAGGAGAGTGGTGGAGCACTTGGAAGAAAGTGATTTTATAAATAGTAATCAGCACGAGTTTAGAGATGGCAACTCTTGTCTTACTAACCTGCTGGAAATCTACGACAAACTGAAACAAGTGAGACAGGAGAAAAAGGGATGGGTAACTTGCATATTCGTAGACTGGAAGAAGGCATATGATACTGTATCTCACAAGACACTAGGGCAACAACTTGAGGTGCAGGCAGGAATAACTGGCAATGTACTCCGGTGGATCCAAGAGTAGCTTAGCGGAAGGAAACTGGAACAGCTGTCAGAATGGGGAAGAGAGGCAAGTGTGGTTCTGTAAGGATTCGTATCAGTAACAGTAATGTGAATGACATATCAAATGGGATTGAGTCAGATGTAAAATGTGGATAAAAAATAACTAACGAGGACAAGGAAAGGTTACAAACGAATCTGGACAAACTGCAAGACTGATAAGATAAGTGGATACTTGAATTCAACCCTAGCAAATGCAAGAAGACTAAACACAAGAGTACAGATTCAAGGGAGAGAAACTGTAGACCTCACTCAAAGAGAAAGATATAGGGGTGAGCATTGTGCTAAGCATATCGCTGGAGACACACATCAACCGAAGCGAATGATCGTCTGACAAATCTAAGAACAACCTTCAGGAATCTCGACAAAGTCATTCAAGATTTTTGATGCAACATATGTTAGGCACATCTTAAGAGTACGCAGCACCAACATGGAATACCCGCCTGATGAAGCATGCTAAGAAACTTGAGAAAGCGAAGACGTATGCAACGAGTTATGAGACGACAGTGGCAATAATAATAGCAGCAGCTGCATCGATAACAAAGGTAACAACAGAAGCAATAACAGGTCCAGTAGCTGCAGCGGCAGCAGCAGCAGCAGCAGCAGCAGCAGCAGCAGCAATAAGAGCTAACAACATCAGCACTATTAGTAGCAGTAGCAGGTCTAGTAGCAATAGCAACAGCAGCATCAATAACAGCAGCAGAAGCATCAATACCAAGACCAGTAAGAACAGCAGCAGCAGAATTAAGTTTGAGGTTTATGTCATGGCTGGAAGCAGGGAGCTGAGGGAACAATCACCCACGGAGCTGAGGGAACAATCACCCACGGAGCTGAGGGAACAATCACCCACGGAGCTGAGGGAACAATCACCCACGGAGCTGAGGGAACAATCACCCACGGAGCTGAGGGAACAATCACCCACGGAGCTGAGGAACAATCACCCACGGAGCTGAGGGGACAATCACCACGGACTGGAACACCCACGGAGCTGAGGAACAATCACCCACGGAGCTGAGGGAACAATCACCCACGGAGCTGAGGGAACAATCACCCACGGAGCTGAGGGAACAATCACCCACGGAGCTGAGGGAACAATCACCCACGGAGCTGAGGGAACAATCACCCACGAGCTGAGGAACAATCACCCACGGAGCTGAGGGAACAATCACCCACGGAGCTGAGGGAACAATCACCCACGGAGCTGAGTGAACAATCACCCACGGAGCTGAGGGAACAATCACCCACGGAGCTGAGGGAACAATCACCAACGGAGCTGAGGGAACCAAGAACAATCACCCACGGAGCTGAGGGAACAATCACCCACGGAGCTGAGGGAACAATCACCCACGGAGCTGAGGGAACAATCACCCACGGAGCTGAGGGAACAATCACCCACGGAGCTGAGGGAACAATCACCCACGGAGCTGAGGGAACCAAGAACAATTACCCACGGAGCTGAGGGAACAATCACCCACGGAGCTGAGGGAACCAAGAACAATTACCCACGGAGCTGAGGGAACAATCACCCACGGAGCTGAGGGAACCAAGAACAATCACCCACGGAGCTGAGGGAACCAAGAACAATCACCCACGGAGCTGAGGGAACCAAGAACAATCACTCACGGAGCTGAGGGAACCAAGAACAATCACTCACGGAGCTGAGGGAACCAAGAACAATCACTCACGGAGCTGAGGGAACCAAGAACAATCACCCACGGCAAACCCACCATATTCCACCTGTATACAGTGTACCTCTAGTTAGTTCCTGATCAGACGAGCTGTGGTGTACACGTCGGTCTGCGTGCGACTGGCACTAACAGCCTGATCGATCAGGTCATTAGTTCGGAGGACTAGTCTGGGATCATTCCGCGGAGGCGGTGACCAACCGTTCACAGGTAACCCAATAATATTTTCTTGACGTGGGATTCAAGGAAGTGACACTTGCTTGGCTGAGACGAGCGTTTATATTTGTTATGGTCAACTAGACAACAACACGTAGTTGAAGCAATGAATTTTAAAACTGCTTCAACACGTTGTAGTGATGAGATAAATTGATAGCACCGATGAGAGAGAGAGAGAGAGAGAGAGAGAGAGAGAGAGAGAGAGAGAATAAAACAGAGAGAGAGTATAAACAGAGAGAGAGAGAGAGAGAGAGAGTATAAACAGAGCCACCAGTCAGCCAACAGGAGACGTACCAGAGTGTAGCAGTAGAAGGATAACCTTCAAACCCTCTCTCCTTCCCATCCCTCCTTCCGTCTTTCCCTTCCCTTTCCTCTCCTTCTCTTCCCTTAACTAGCCCCCTCCTTCCTTCTCTTCCTCCCTCCCTCCCTCTTCTTCCCACCACCTGCACCCAAACACAACCTTCCCCTCCTCCATGCCTTGCATGACTCCTCCAACCCCTCTCTCTCCCACCCCATCATCCAGAAGGTCGAAGGGATGGGGGGGGGGGCTTGAGAGGTCGGGTTAAATGTCGGGACTTCCTTCTCTCCCTCCTACTACCTCCCGCACTACTGATGAGTGAGCATTCCACTTACAATAGCAAGGACCCGGGTTTGATACCCCGGCACGAATAATCCTCATGTAAAAGTAATTATATATGTGATGTGATCCATAACAATTGTACATTAATTCTCATTTCTCTGATTATTTTGACGGGCTTCTCAGGAAGCGTGTTAAACGATGGGGAAGTGTCCATTCTCGGCCAGTCGCAGTATTCTTAACTGATCAAAACCACTCATTCATGGATGCATATTAGATATATATATGATGAGTTTTTCACCCAGCTCTTTAAGGAACTTTAGAGCACACTTGCCCCCATGCTCCAAGGGTCTCCGACCCAATTGGGATGAAGTTATAGCAAGGGGGAAGGCCTTCATATTTAGTCTTCTGGGTCTCCCTGAAGCTGGCAGCTCCACCCCCATCAGCCTCGGAGTATTGCAAATAGGTGTCTGTCAATGTGGCGACACAGGTGTAGTCTCAGGCAATCTGTATATGTGTATACTGTGCGTCAAGTGCCTTCAATGACAGTCAGCATGATCAAGGAAGAGAGATTTTAAACTATAGGCTTTTTTTTAAACTAACAAGTGGTGATGGGAAAGAAACTTACAACTCTAGGTTGATGTAACAAGTGGTGATAGGAAAGAGATTTTAGACTAAAAGATCAATTAACAAGTGTCGTGTTTAAACTGTGTGAAACAGGTGTTGCCATAACCCATATAGACTTACACCCACACCTATGCTACACTCAGCACTACACAACTCTTCTCTGTATAAACACACACATCCTGCCATTCATATTTAACCTACATACCAGAGAGAGAGAGAGAGAGAGAGAGATAGAGAGAGAAAAAACAGCTATTTTATCAAGTCCGGCAACCATCAGCAGCCTCACTAGGAATGTATGTAGGCTTCCCAAAATTTTAGATGCTCGACTGAATTTTTATGGGCAGTGAAGATTCTTTGAACATTCTCCAGATCTGCGATGTTGTCTGTTTTAAATGTGGAAGCAAATGTACGGGAATATTCCAGTTAAAATGTATCATCTTTGGCATGACCTTTTTGTGTTGAATGTTTTTATTTTGTTCAGGCTATCATTTTTCCCCTGAGGTTGTAATAGTAACATTGGTTTGACCCTTGGACATAAGATCTGACATTATCACTCCTAAGTCCCTCACATTTCTCTTCCGCTCTACTGAATAGTTTGATTTTATTTTATACTCTTCCACTTTATTTCTTCATATATTTCTTCAACGGCAAAGAAACTGGAATATAATAACTGAAACCTAACTGAACAAGATATTGTTTTCTTTGGCCCACCGGAAGACTTGGTTTATATCAGCGTGGAGATTTACGGTGTCCTCAATGAACGCCACTCTCATACAATTCAAGTATCGTCTGCAAAGGATGACACAATATGATGTATATCTATGTCGGATATGAACAAGAGGAAGATAACTGAGGGAGAGTACTATTACTCTTTAGGTCCGATTTTCTTTACAGAACTGATATATATTTGTTGTTGAATATGAAAAAATAACACAATAAATATATTGCTAACCAGGCTTGCAATATGCTGAGGTTGGATAAGAGCTCTTGGCTTCAACATAACTTGTGTCAAGGGTACCGTGAAAAAAAAGATAATTGGTAAAATAATAAAACAAGAGAAAGAAAGGCAGGAAGTTACAACAAAGCAGCAATGATGACAACAGCTTGCATTACTATGTTGTCTGTGATAAACACTTCTTCCCCTCCTACTCTTTCTCCTTTCCCTCCCTATCGTCCCACCTCTTTCGTCCTCTCCCTCTGCTCCCCCTCAGTTTTTTTTTCCTCTCCAAACAAACTTGAAGTAATCCAGAACAAGGCCATATGGATAATTCTTCTTAGTGCTCCAAATTTTCACTAGAATCATAAACATGAGGGAAGAATAGTAGAGTTAAACATAATTTTCTTTGCTAGGATCATTGAAGATGTGACGTCGCCAGCATGGCTCAGAGATATGGTGTTTCGGGCCTACAACATGCTACGTAAGTGTCAGCTAAATACCACCTCACAGTCTATACACTAACTGGGGTGAAAGCAAATGGGAGAAATCTACAAGACATCACTATTAAATGCAGTAGGCCTGTCCATGATATCCCTCCCTACTCACAAATTATTGTAAGCTAAGTGTAATGAGAATCCACTCCACCTTAAGACAGCAAGTGCAAGAAACTATTGCCTTACACAGAGACCTTGCTGCCCAGTGAACATCAAGCTTGCACCCAGGGCTCAGTTCAGGAGTATAAAGGCCGCACTGCAGCAGCCTGCAAAATACACAAAGGTAACAAGTCTATGAAGACTAGTAGCATCAGAGTGAACAACTGAGCTCAGGTCAACACTAACAAAGCTGCAGCTGAAGCTCTCGACCAACATTTTAAACAACACAGGAGAGACAGTCTTCTGTGACTAAGTCTGCTCTTCAAGCACTGCAGAGTCCTAATAAAATAAACACCAGCAACATCACAATAGACACTGAAAATCACCTGACCAAGTGCTTATGACAAAGACTTTCGTATATCGTTTGTCTGAATACTTTTCCACACAGAAATCAGCTACCACGATTGTTAGAGGCCGGAGGTGGAGTTACAACTAGGCATACATCTGTTCATAGTCAAAATCATCTTGTTGAAGAATATCAACTCTGGTAGACGAGAAACAGACGTTAGAGCAGCAGTAATAAGTACCATTACCTGTTCCCGTCATTAAGTTGTGTATGGAAAACATAAGACTTCCACTACATTGTACAACACAGTAGCAGACTGAATAGTACTGCAAGACGGATGTTGATACAGTGTTCTCTTGTGCCTATAGCGCTCCTACTTTTCACTGGCTTTAATTTACAATTCTTCTCATCTCTCACTCCAGTATGTAACTAGTTATGGTAGTGTATAGGTTTAGAAATAGGCCCTCAATATCTTCCATGTATACAGTATATTATAACGTTTGTGTTTTCTTCGCTTAAAGTGCATTCCACGTACTTCGAGGCGTTTCTAATCGTTTAAATGTTTCACTTCTAATGGAGATTTGGGTGAAATGGCCGACTGTTGACCAGCGTGAAGCCAAAAACACAGATTGCAGAACAAACTTTTATTGGGACAACGTTTAGCTCTATGTAGAGCTTAGCCAAATTATGACATGTTAAGGCTCTACCCAGAGCGATGGGTGCCCCTATTTTAAAAGCTTCTACAACGTGTGTCCAGCGGCGGTTGTATCTATGTCAAGTTTATAGGAGTTTTCTCTTGACACATTTTGAGAGTCAACCCTGGAGGTCATCCTCTACCACAGATTTTCAATGCAATATTAAAGCGACAGGCAAGTGCCAATCGTGCGTCATACAGTGCCTGTGGTACGTGAGATCACGAAGAAGAATGAGACACGTATGCAACATTTGGGAATCTTTACTGAGGAAACGTTTCACCACACGGGGGCTTCATCAGTTCAGGACAAAGAAAAACGGTGTAAAATGAGGAGTTTGAGGTAATCAGTCCCTCTGCCTGGAATCAATGTGTTCAGTCCATCACTGATGGAAGGTAACATACCTTTGATATACCTTTGAAGAGTTTCGAGAGTATCTACTCTCTGAGCCCGGCCATGGGCCAGGCTCGTCTGGTGCTTGCCTGGTCAACCAGGCTGTTGCTGCTGGAGGCCCGCTGCCCCACATATCCATCACAGCCTGGTTGATCTGGCACCTGGTGAAGATATTTGTCCAGTTTCCTCTTGAAGGTTTCTACACTGGTTCCAGCCGTGTTTCGGATATCTTCTGGTAAGATGTTGAATAGTCTGGGACCCCGGATGTTAATACAGTGCTCCCGTATTGTCCCCACCGCACCCCTGCTCCTCACTGGGTTTATTTTACACTTTCTCCCATATCTCTCACTCCAGTATGTTGTTATGGCAGTGTGCAGATTTGGGACCAGGCCCTCAAGTACTTTCCATGCATAACCTAACCTATTCAAATAGCGAAACTAAACCTAACCAAGACGTAAAATAACTTAAGTAAGGAATGTGAATCAAGCTCCTAAGATGTTACAGTGTCTGACAGGTGTGATGTAAATAGTTTAGAAAAGAATATACATCACATAACTTAAGTAAGTCTAACTACCTTAGCACAGAGGGTGAAAAAACCTGAGGAAGATTAATTCGGTAAGAAATGAATGTTTTAACCTGAGGATCCGTCGCCACTGATGAATACAATGACTTGTAAATAATACGGTAATTCGTGGGGCGGTTATTCACTGAATGAAGACTACTCCAGCTGTTGTTTTCTGTATAATGACGGTGCTAGTGCGCCCATACTACACAACGCATCTTGTTTAGTTTAAAGCCTATCCACTACACGTAGTTCATTGCGCATCATCTGTATACTAACCTTTAACAATATGAATTAAAATAAATACTGCTACTCTTAAATATAACATCAATTCTCTTATTTATTTGAATATTGTAGAAATATGCTGCTGCTACTACTACTATCACTACTGCTTTTACTGTTAATAATAGTGCTGTTACTATTACTAAGACCACTACAACTACTATTACAGCTACACTTTATACTAATGTTCACAATTATTACTATTAATACCACTGTTGAAACTACCACAACTGTAACCATTACTACTACAATGATAATACTTGGAGCATTATCATTGAATGTTTGCAAGTTTAGGCCTACGTGAGTCTTGTGAGCGATCAATGTTGGTGTCTGCTTCACCACCACCACCACTCTTACCTTCATGTCACCTTCACTTGCTCTGGGCCTTCCTTCTCTCATGTTCTTGTTCTTCCTTCTCTCATGTTCTTGTTCTTCTTTCTCTCATGTTCTTGTTCTTCCTTCTCTCATGTTCTTGTTCTTCTTTCTCTCATGTTCTTGTTCTTCCTTCTCTCATGTTCTTGTTCTTCCTTCTCTCATGTTCTTGTTCTTCCTCCTCTCATGTTCTTGTTCTTCTTTCTCTCATGTTCTTGTTCTTCCTTCTCTCATGTTCTTGTTCTTCCTCCTCTCATGTTCTTGTTCTTCCTCCTCTCATGTTCTTGTTCTTCCTCCTCTCATGTTCTTGTTCTTCCTCCTCTCATGTTCTTGTTCTTCCTCCTCTCATGTTTTGTTCTTCCTCCTCTCATGTTCTTGTTCTTCCTCCTCTCATGTTCTTGTTCTTCCTCCTCTCATGTTCTTGTTCTTCCTTCTCTCATATTTTTGTGTTTCCTGATGCCATGTACTCGGGCTTCTTGGTGTTATGTTCTTGTGCTTCCTCCTGTCTGACAACGTGTGTCTGACAACGTGTCTGACAACGTTTATCAGGCAATGTGTGTGTCTGACAACATGTGCATGACAACGTGAGCATGGCAACGTGACCATGACAACGTGACCATGGCAACGTGAGCATGGCAACGTGTGCATGGCAACGTGTGCATGGCAACGTGACCCACCAAAACAAAAGCAATATATCATCTTGCAAAGTGTTCGTCTAGACAGTCAGCTTCATGCAACAAGTTCAACTACCGCGATCACGCAGTACTCTGAATATTCCATATCATTACCATAGTACTCCAAATCTGCGTAAACTCTGCTACAGGCGTAAGTTTATTTACACACAAGTACACATATGTACAATTACCTTTGATATACCTTCATAGCTTTGATGAGTTGATGAGTTTCAAGAGTCTTTCTACTCCCGGAGCCCGGCCTTGGGCCAGGTTCAACATAGTTCTACATATGTATACATTACCTAAGATAACCCCCCAAAATGTTAGACAAATTGACTTATTTTCATTGGGGTCATTGGCGTGCTGTGTGAAATACCATTATATTCATGGGGAACCGTTTAACCCTTAAGGATCATACAGCGCCAGCGCCTAGGTAATTGGGGGTAATAAGGTTTGATCCAAGGAGGGAAAAAGGTAGCTCTAATTCCTTGGAGCAAGAGAATTTTTCGCGTCATGTTTGTTAGATGTGGCCGAGGCTCTTCTTCAGTCATCGTCCGCTTAGTAACACAGAAAATGGGAATAAATCTTCTAGCTATAACTAAACAAATTTTTACTACCACCAACTACTGAGCTTATATTTAGGCTATACCTCCAAAACAAATTTTTTTGGTCTTGAAGGCACACATGCTGCGAGTAAATATAGAGTACATTATGTAGACTTAACCTGGGATAACCCACTAAACTTAAATAATGAGACTCATTTCCATTAATTAAAAATCTTCCGGGTAAAAACAATGACATTATAAACTCATAATAATATACAATATTAATTTCGTCGACCAATCACACCATTTTATCGATGAAAATACCTCAAAGAATATTCCTCGAAACTAATAATGGGCTCTTGATCCAAGTAACTGCACTCGTCCTTCCCATCCCTGCATCGAACCTGATTGTCTTCCATTCTTCTGGCGATGTATAAAACCTACGTGTTTAACGCTTCCCTTGATAAAATAATAATAATAGTGATAGAAAAGCAAAATCACCGAGAGTCCACAGCGAAAACCTTAAATTAAGAGTCGGGACAACTCAGTAACAGCCTCGTTGATCAGGCCCTGATCCACCGGGAGGCCTGGTCATAGACCAGGCCGCGGGGGCGTTGATCCCCGGAATACCCTCCAGGTAGACTCACTCTTTCATATATCTATATATATATATATATATATATATATATATATATATATATATATATATATATATATATATATATATCGTGCCGAATAGGTAAAACTTGCGATTTTGGCTCAAATAGCAACGCTCTTCTTGCCGTATAAGAAACGAAAGTTTGTGTATGCAATAATTTCGCAAAAATCATTTTGAACCTAACGAAAAAACATATTTCATTGTGTTTGTTTATTATTAAATTATTGTAAACTTATATAAATTATATTTAGTTGGATTGGGCTAAATTAAATTGCACTTGTTATAATAAGGTTCTTTTGGTACAAAATCATTAACTTTAAATGAGTTCTTGTTAACTGACCAGTTCTATCTATTCGGCACGACATATAATATTATATACTATATATATATATATATATATATATATATATATAAAATATATATATATATATATATATATACACCTTTGAAGAGTTCGAAAGTATCTACTCTCTGAGCCCGGCCATGGGCCAGGCTCGTCTGGTGCTTGCCTGGTCAACCAGGCTGTTGCTGCTGGAGGCCCGCTGCCCCACATATCCATCACAGCCTGGTTGATCTGGCACCCGATGAAGATACTTGTCCAGTTTCCTCTTGAAGGCTATATATATATATATATATATATATATATATATATATATATATACTATATAATATTCTGCTTCTAATATTATCATATTTATACTATCATTATGAACTTACTCTTGTCATGAGCAATTCACTCAACCGTGGCCTGGTTGGCAAAGCTCTCGCTTCACACACGGAGGGCCCGGGTTCGATTCCCGGCGGGGAAGAAATATTTTGACGTGTTTCCTTACACCTGTTGTCCTGCTCACCTAGCAGCAAGTAGGTACCTGGGAGTTAGTCGACTGGTGTGAGTCGCATCCTGGGGGACAAGATTGAGGACCCCAATGGAAATAAGACGGACAGTCCTCGATGACGCACTGACTTTCTTGGGTTATCCTGGGTGATTAACCCTCTGGGGTTAAAAATCCGAAGAAATCTTATCTTATAAACACTGCTGACTTCAATAGTAAATATACGACACATAAGCATCACATCAGCTAAAAACACAAAGGCGAGACTAAGAAATGGAGTCCAACACCCACAAACACAGTTATGTGGAAGACACAAATAACCCACACATACGAGAAATAAACTTATGACGACGTTTCGGTCCCACTCGGACCATTAATTAGTCACACTGTGACTAGTTAATGATCCAAGTAGGACAGAAACATTGTCATAAGTTTCTTCCTACAACGTGCGAGTTATTTGTTTTTTGCAGTTAACCCGGAAGGATTATTTTCCTTGGGGATCTTAGGTTCTTTCCCAGGATGTGACCCACAACAGTCGACGAATTTCTAGGTAGTATTTACTTCCTGCTGGGTGAATAGCGGCAGCAGATGCATGGAAACATGTCCATAAATTTTGCCGAATGGAATTACTCTTACGTAATTACATATTCTTCAGTTGATTTAGAATTTAGAAGACACCAGCGGTGGAGGCATAAAAAGTGGCAGGAGGTTGGACGTGAGCGAACCCCAGCAAAGGTCAATGGCATATGAACCAGAAATGACGATGCAGCTGAATACAGTATAAAACATTGTACCACACGCTGTGTACAAGGGGCGAAGCATAATGGAAGAGAGAGAGAGAGAGAGAATAAGAAAAAAATCTTTAACCAGCACTTATTTTCACATCGGTAAAACAAAACACTGTAAAAATAAGATAGTGGTAAATCAGATGAAAGAAAACATTTAGGTCTTAATGTATATTTCTTATATACCACATGAATCACAACATATAAATATACAACTTAATGTATTTACATAAATTCATCAGTGTTTCGCAGATAATGAATATAAAGAAATTCAACTTATATGTATTAAATACGTTATTTCTGGATCTTTAATGATATATCATCTGATCGTAATAAAATAGTATAGTGATCCCTGGAAGTGAAGTGAGATACGTTTTCTGTCTTCTCTTACCGAGCGCCGTTCTCTCTCAATCACATAGGTAACTATTTTTTTATCGCTTTACAATTGAGCTAAAAGAAAACAATTATGGAATGGGGGAAAATATGGAATAAGGAGAATGGTGACGTAATAAAAAAAAGTGTAGTGTATTGTTTGACTTCACATAAAAAAAAAACACTTCAATAGTTTATACATGTATATCTATAGTTGCTACAGACAAATTTAGATTAGAAGGGTGAAGAAAGGTGGCTTTGGAAGAAAGGTAGATCTAAGAAGATAGGAGTAGTGTGGAAAAGAATGGAATAATATACCTGTAACTGGTTTCAAGAGTTCTACTCTTGAAACGTTAAGGCCAAATTCCACTGTTGGTTGTTTTGTTAGAATGTTGCTCCTACTTAGAGTTTACTTGGAGTCGCTTCCGGAGGTCACCGCCCAGGCGGCTTGATTCTAAACCAGGCCACCTGGTTTGATCGATTAAGGTGTTAGTGCCAACCGCCCACACTCCGACGTATTAATCAAAACCTGGCTGATCAGGAGCTGTTTTGATGAATCTGTAGAGTTCTCTCTTGAAGACATCTAGGAGTTTGTTGGTTATCCTCCTTATGCATGAGGGGAGGGTGTTGGAGTCGTGGTTCCTTAACACTTATTGAGTTTTCTCTCAGTGTACTCATCAATCCCCTGCTTTTCATTGGAGATATCCTGTAACGTCTGCTAAATCTCTTATGTTGATAAGTAGTAATTTCAGTGGGCAGGTTTACCTACCTACGTAGACCAATCCTCATTCATCTTCCAGGTGTGGATTATGATAAATCTTTCTCGCCTTTGTTCTAATGAGTACATTTCCAGGGACGTCAAGCGACTGAGTTCATACGAGCTGTAAAGGTTCTATGTACCTTTTCCAGTTCAGTAATTTCGCCTACCTTGAAGGAGGCCTTTAGTACACAGCAATACTTCAGCCTAGAGAGAACAAGTGACCTGAAGAGTATCACCATTGGCTTGGCACTTCTTAAAAAACAAAAAGGCACGGCTTGGCACTTCTTAAAAAACAAAAAGGCACAATACCGTGACTGGAACAATACACAATAACCTAAAGGACCAAACATCCAAGGTGCTTGGTCCTTTACTTCCCCCTCCCCGTGTTTTTGTTCCTACCCCTTGTGGGCTCTTAGCTCTCCTCCAGTGCTCCTCTTTCTTGGCCTTTGACTGACTTGACTCCACTACCTCTCTACTTCCTTTCCTACTACTTCTCTTGTCCTGTCCTCTCCTTTCTGTTAGTGTGACTTTTTAAATGGTCAAAGTCGGACCGAAACGTCGTGGTAAGCTCCTCTCTCTCCTATGTGCGGGTTATTTGTGTATTGGCATCTCTTGCTTTGAAGGTTCCAATTATCCAACCTATCATTTTTCCCACAGTTGCGATAACATTATATTGAACGTGAAGTCTTCTGACATTTTCACTCCCAGGTCTCACATTTGGCTTACGTTGTGCTGAGTGGTTTGATTTTGTCTTGTACTCTGAGCTTGTTTTGATTTCTTTTATTTTTCCTTGAAGTAATAACTAAAATTTGTCCTTATTGAACATCATATTGTTGCTAGCTTGAAGGCTCGCTGTGTCTTCTATGGATGACACTTTCATACATATTCTAGTATCGTCTGCAAAGGATGATGCAAAGATATTCCATTTGCACGCATTCTGTGTGTAATTACCCCAATAGTCGCACTTGTCTAAGGATTCCGCAAAGCCATAGCCATCAAAACTTGGTTGATCGGGCACTTGTTGCAGGTAATGGTTCTGATTTCTTTTAAAAACCTCTACTTTTCTTTTATTAATATTTCTTACAGCTGCTGGTAACAAGTTGAAGAGTCTGGGATCACTTATGCTGACACTGTTCCCTAACCATGCCTACTCTACCCCTGCTTTTTACTAAGTTTATCCTGTAATTCCTCCCATCTCTCTCATTCAGCAAATTGTTATGGAAAAGGTGAATAGATAAGCATAAAAGGCCTGTATAAAATATGTACCAATGAAAAAACCTAAAAAATCAAATACGAAACGATAGCATAGATGATTGTACAGAGGAAGAAGTGGTTAATGAACTGCTAAAAACGTGAATATGTCAACACCAAAGAAAAATCTCAGCAGATGTAGAGTTTAGACCTTGTCGCAGAAGCAGCTAGTTTATTGTGCACCCAATATTCATCGTGTGGACGGTAGCCCAAGAGAATATGGTTACACAAAACACCTAGGAACTAGGCCCCAAAAGGATTAACAGGCGTACAAAATTTTCAAGAAGCCGGGCAGATTCCTGCTACGAGTGTCGGATCAGCCAGGTTGTGATGGTTATGTCGGCCTGCGGGCCGTTAGCACAAACAAGCTGGTTGACCAGGCGGTAAACAGGCGAGCCTGACCAGGCCGGGATACGGGAACAGAAGAGTCCTCGAAACTGATCACAGGTAAAAAAACCACAGGTAAATTCTGCAAGGAATGATAGGAAGCTATTGTTAGTGTTTTTACCTGCATCTCTGATGAGGATGATGACAAACAGAGGTCCCAGGACTCTACCCAGTGCTACTGAACCTTTGAGAATTTAAGAAATTTAGAGAATTTTAATAAATTAATAATTTCATAGGCTGGAGGGGATTTGTGTTCATTTCTCCAGTTTTAGCATAGATCTACTATTATTTTGTAATCTGAGAGCGCAATGGGAATGAGAGGAGTAGGAAGGGCGTAAATGTGAGGAAGAGAGAGGGAGCGATGACCCCGCGCGCTAGAGCATGACTCCAGCTGAGGTGGTGCTTGAGCGCCATTCAAGCACACCACAACACACCACATAGCTTACACATCACACCATACATCTTACACCATACCACACCAGAAATACACTACACAACACCCGAAACTCCACATCACATACAACACATCACATCACGCAACACCAGCCACATATCACAAGCCACACATCACATCACACAACACAAGCCATACATCACATCACACAACAACACCCACACATCACGCAACACCAGCCACACATCACAACATACAACACCAGTCACACATCACACCAGCTACACAATACATCACACAACACAAGCCACACATCACACCTTTGATATACCTTTGAAGAGTTTCGAGAGTATCTACTCTCTGAGCCCGGCCATGGGCCAGGCTCGTCTGGTGCTTGCCTGGTCAACCAGGCTGTTGCTGCTGGAGGCCCGCTGCCCCACATATCCATCACAGCCTGGTTGATCTGGCACCTGGTGAAGATATTTGTCTAGTTTCCTCTTGAAGGCTTCTACACTGGTTCCAGCCGTGTTTCGGATATCGTCTGGTAAGATGTTGAATACAGTGCTCCCGTATTGTCCCCACCGCACCCCCACCAGCCACACAACACAAGCCACACATCACATCACACAACACCAGCCACACATCACACAACACCAGCCACACATCACATCACACAACACCAGCCACACATCACAACATACAACACGCTCGCCCACCCACACACATGTCCTGCCGCAGGAAACACTAAGAGGACAGGTTGAGGTTAAGAACCGCACATCAATCCCCCCCTCCCTTGGGAATACATACTCCACCACGCCCACCTCACCCCTCACCCCAACACCAGTAGTACGCATCAACAGGGAGGTCCAGAGAGTATGGAGTACAAGGGTAAGTAAGGTAACAAAAGAAAGTCAATATCCAAGCTACCTGCTCAGTATTAATAGAGGTAACTACACTTCCAATTCTCTCTAGAGCTGAGTTTCCTGTAATATAGCAGAAGGCTCTCTTCCCACCCTCCACCTCACAGCTAACACGAAGAGTGAACGAGCTTTTACCATGACGCAGAAACAAACAGATATTTAAAAGGAAAGGTGGAAGCATAGTAAAAATACTATTACAAGTACTATAACTACTAATGATACCACTACTCTTAATACTACAACTACTGACCGGGCCGCGGGGGCGTTGATCCCCGGAATACCCTCCAGGTAGTTAGGTACCCTTTCTCCTGTAATATGTGATCAGTGTTGATTCAGTAGTCTTGATATTTGCAGTGTTTGACCAGAAGGTTCTTACAGAACAATAGTTTTTAGAACTTTGAATTTCACTGGTGCGACACATTTGTGTCGCACCTCTTTCCTCGAAGTTTCATACTTCAAACAGTTCTTCGTGTTTGAATATATCACGTTTATTTAATAACTTAATGGTTTAAATGAGTTCTTTTGATCATTGTTTCATAAGGGCGAAAATATTAATTATTTTAACTTTAATTCTTCATATGATTTTCTTCTTAATTAAGGAAAATACTGGTTTGTTGCCCTTCTTTGTATCCTCTCCAGTTTACCTTCGTCCCTTAAGTAATTGGACTACTAAAACTGGATAGCCTATTCAAGGTGAGGTCTAAAAAGTGCGTCACAGTCAACAATTTTGATGTGGTTTTGTACTTTAAAATTTCTAGCTATGGAACCTAGCAATCATTTTACATTGTTTCTTGCAGCTAGGTATTGTTTGTTATATTTAATGACAGTTTATAAGTATTTATGAATAACTGCGCACAAAATGCGTGCAAAAGGAATAATTGGTAAGGCGAGCCGATGGACATTTAACTTCCTAGCTAACAGAACCCAAAGAGGAATACCAGAGTAAAATCAGAGTCTGCTGCAGTGAAGAGTTGTTCCACCAGGCACAGTACTAGTCCCATTTATCTTTCTCATATATGACACAGACGGGAACATAAACCATAGCACTGTATTATGCTTTGTAGACGTTACTAGAATCTGTAGATGAGTGGTATCCATAGAAGACAGCGAGACTCGAAGCTGATATAGACCAAGTGTTCCAGTTGGCTACTGACAATATGATGTTCATTGTGGACACATTTCAGTTACTACATCACGGAATAATGAAGGAAAAGTACAATTATTATTATTATTATTATAATCAAATAGAAGCGCTAAACCACAGGGAAGGAAGAGTACAAGACAAACTTAAATCGCTCATCAGAACATAAATCTAATGTTAGAGACCTGGGAGTGATAATGCCAGAAGATCTCATGTTCAGGTAGCCCAACAAGGTGGTTATTGCAACTAGAAACTTATAGGTTATCTAGTACCTTCAGAACAAGAGACATACCAAGTCAATGATGACACTCTTCAAATCACTCGTTTTCTCTAGGTTGGAATATTGCCTTGTATTAATGACCCCCCTCAAGCAGTCAAAATTACAAAAACGGAAAATGTACAGAGAACTTTCACAGTTCTTATAAACTCAATCAAGTACTGGGAGCACTTGAAGTCTCTACAATTGTACTCCTTAGAACGTAGGCGAGAAAGATACCTCCCAGTCTCCATGTGGAAGATTTTGGAAAGATTGGTCCCAAATATGCACACCGCAATCACTATATACGAAAACAAGTCGCTGGGCACAAGGTTCAGGATACCTCCGGTGAAAAGCGAGGAAGCGATGAGCACACTCATTAAGTGTAAAGGAACCACAACTTTTCAACACTTTTCATGCATAGGGGGAATTACAAACAGATCCCTAGTTGTCTTCAAAGTCCAGCATATGTCAGACAATCCAAGAGGCCAACCTACATGGAGGCGGGTTCAGGAGCAGTGTCTCGACCCCTGGAAACACAACTCGGTGAGTACACACACATACAAAAGAAGTGGAATGACCTAGACAAACTATTAATGGTGGCAGACAAACTCAATTTATAGTTTTAATAAGTATGACTGGCCCTGAGACTAGGAGAGAGTAAACCTGGTAAGCAGCAAGAGGCAGGGCCAGGAGCTGAGTCTCGAACCCCGCAACACAATTCAGTACACATACACACATGGAACTAAGGGGTATGTCCTACGAGAAGAGGTTAAGGGAAACTGACCTGGCTACACTGGAGGCCAGGAGAGATAGGGGGGATATGATAACGACATATAAAATACTGAGAGGAATTGACAAGGTGGACAGAGACAGGATGTTCCAGAAATGGGACACAGCAACAAGGGGGTCACAACTGGAAGTTGAAGACTCGGATGAACCACAGGGATGTTAGGAAGTATTTCTTTAGTCACAGAGTTGTCGGGAAGTGGAATAGTCTGGGAAGTGATGTAGTGGAGGCAGGATCCATACTTAGCTTTAAGAAGAGGTTTGCTAAAGCTCATGGAGCAGGAAGAGTGACCTAGTAGCGGCCAGTGAATAGGCGGGGCCAGGAGCTGTGAATCGACCCCTTCAACCACAATTAGGTGAGTACACCTCTCTCTCTCTCTCTCTCTCTCTCTCTCTCTCTCTCTCTCTCTCTCTCTCTTTCTCTCTCTCTCTGAGAAGATGGAGGTCGACCTCACTTCCTCATTCCTCACCTCAACAGTTCAAGATCGACTGAGCGTCATTAAGGGAAAACAAGTCATTAGAACCATACCATGGTAATGTGCCATGGGTTGCTTGTGTTACATTTTCCAGAGGTAATTATAGTGTGCCTAGCTGCACACTCCAGCACAATAACACCACACTTGGTCAAAGTCACCTGTACATGCACAGTTTGTCTTGAAGCATACAGCCTGGCCCATGGCCGGGCTCCGGGGGTAGAAAAACTCTAGCAACTTATCAAAGGTATATATAAATATAAAACTACACTAACATTAAATGTTTTTTAAACAAATTCTACCAGTTATAATTGCCGTTATCTGTGTTCTTTAAATAATTTTTTTTGAACCATACGAGCGGATAAATGTGGAAGCAGATGTGGGAAGGTTAAATACAAGCAGATAAAGGTCAACTAAAAATTGTAAAAATAAAGAAAAGCGTGAGGCGTGATTGTGGGAGGGTTGGTCGAGCCTCAGCCAGTCACTGTGCTTGATGGACTTCACTTCCTGTTTATTGTCATATTATATCTAGGAATAATTATCCCTTTCATCTAAACCCTACTATTATTATTATTATTATCATTATTATCATAACTAAACGCTAAACCCTATTAAACTACTACTTTAGCTTCAGCATCATCGTGTTTACTACAAGAGGCTACAACACTTTCAATCATCTTGACACAACGCGAGAACTCTTCACTACAAAGACAATTTCAACGTTAGTGACATGTGAGAACATTAATTCTTCTCTCAATCTCACTCTTAAAACACAAGTTGTTAGCGAGTTGGTTAGGGAAAAAATCCTGACACGGATCTTTGTGATGAGTGGTGTGGGTACTACGGTGGGGCCGCGGCAAGACCGTGTCTAACATTCCTGAAGGTGAGGTAGCCGAAGGCACTATAGCGAGCTACCATAGTAGCGACTGCTGGCTTACCAGAGGTGCTGGACTCAATAGTCTCCATTGTTACAGTCTAGAACACTAGTTTTCTTTCCGTTAATATACATTTTTCTCAGTCGTCTCCGCTCCTTATTTTCCCACTTCCAGACATCAGAAACCTTCCTTCATGCTCTCTGGAACCAAACATTAACGACCGGTAAAACTATTTTTTTTGTTAAACATCAGATTACTACCTGAAAACTTTAGGCACTTTTCAACTTTACACTCAAGACCCAAAAGAAATAACTTCCCCGAATTAAAATTAATTCTGAGTTCTTGATAATGTTATTTAGTTCAAAGAAGTGCTTTATATTTCCAGGATAACTGAATTCTCAGTGTCTTCTTGTAGTTTACAAACACAGTAGACAACTGCTGGTCTCCACCTTGACACTTGTAAACATTACCCTTAAGCACTAAGAATTTCCCGTGTCTCTCAAAACCTCTTAAAATAATTACTCGAATTTCCTTTGGCGCCGGAAAACTATTTCTCCTTCAGAGACCGTAACATTTCCCTTCAAGCGGGCTCGAAACAACGTCTGCTTATTTCAACTTTTGCCAACCTTCATACATATTAGTAAAGAAACTTATTATACTGTTTGGAAACCTCAAAATGTATTCACAAATTCAACATTTCTACATTTTGATCGGGAGGATTAATTAAGTTTATTTAGGTATAAGTATACATAAGAACAATTATCATACTTAGTTTAACATGTGCGTCAGTTACTTAGATAACCCAAAAACTTCAGACAAAGTGATTATTATTGAACTTTAATTCAGGTAAAAAAGTTTCCATTATGTTTATCTGTCAGACACAGATACAAGGAATAGAAACTTCTCTTTACCTTAACTGAAACCTCTAACTTAGCCTTACTTAAGCTTTCTACAGAAGCTTTATTTTGGCATCGGTAAAGCATCAGGAGCTCCTCTCAGCCTTCTTAATGCCACTTGTAACAAAAGATGGCTTTCCTTGCTTCCCCTTTTCTCCTCGTTCTCCTTCCTACCCCACAAGATTTTTATTTTGTTTGCACCGTATCCCTCTCTTGCCAATTATCTTTCTCCTCTTTCCACACACGACATCGTTTCTTCGCATCCCTCTCTATCCCACTGCCTACCTCATTTTTCTCTCTCACCACATGTCTCCTCGCCCTCTTTATTCACCTTGTTTGATTCTCTTCAATCGCCCTTTCAATATCCTCAGCATTCTTCGATCTCTCCTCCTCCACATACAAAAGTCGCTCCTCCTCGTCCCTCCACAACCTTTATACTGCCGAATATTACCATCTGCTCAGCACACTCTTCCTTTACACACACACATTATATATATATATATATATATATATATATATATATATATATATATATATATATATATATATATATATTTCAATGCAAAAGATCACAGTAAACAGGTGATATCAAAATATGCAAGAAAACCACTATGAAAAAATAGAAGAATTCCAAGCGCTTTCGTGACTACTCACATTATCAAGGAACTATAACAGGAAACATGACAAGAAGGGCTTATATATGGGGCGAGACTACACCTCACAGTCACATCACACTAACAAAGACGACACCTCACAGTAGCGTAACATCTCACGACTCTGTGAAGAGGAACATAAGAAAGGACCTGAAACTCTTCCCAAGAATTAAGATTAGTCCAATTTATCATTAAATTCTTCCCAAATTTTATTAATTATAAATGAATCCAATTTATATAAACCAAAAGAAATATTCATATTATTTTCAAAACTGCTTTTAATGAAACATGATTCTATTATATTTCTCTCAACCATGGACTTCCTGCCTAACTAATTTGTTAACTTTTTTCAGTGGGGCTTTTGAGGCAGTTGATAATGATAAAGAATTCGATATCGTTTATTTGGATTTTAGTAAGGCTTTTGATAGAGTACCACATCAGAGACTGTTAAAGAAAGTGGCTGCTCATGGCATTGGGGGAAAAGTGTTGTCATGGATCGAGTCATGGCTCACCAATAGGAAGCAGAGGGTGTGCATAAATGGGGTTAAATCGGAGTGGGGATCTGTAACAAGTGGCGTTCCTCAGGGATCGGTTTTGGGCCCGTTGTTGTTTATAATATATATAAATGACCTTGACGAGGAATTTCTAGTGATATGAGCAAATTCGCTGATGACACGAAGATAGGTAGGATAATCGATTCAGACGTAGATGTCAGTGAACTACAGGAGGATTTAGACAAACTCAATTCCTGGTCAGAAAAATGGCAGATGCAGTTCAATGTAGATAAATGCAAAGTTCTAAAGCTCGGAGTGTCCATAACCCAAGCACTTATAAGTTAAATAACGTAGAACTTAGCCATACAGATTGCGAGAAGGACTTGGGGGTGATGGTAAGCAGCAACCTTAAACCAAGACAGCAATGCCTAAGCGTACGTAATAAGGCAAATAGATTACTGGGATTTATATCAAGAAGTGTTAGCAACAGAAGTCCAGACGTTATATTACAGCTTTATACATCATTAGTAAGGCCTCACCTAGATTACGCAGCTCAGTTCTGGTCTCCATATTACAGAATGGACATAAATTCGTTAGAAAACATTCAGCGTAGAATGACTAAATTAATACATAGCATTAGAAATCTTCCTTACGAAGAAAGATTGAAGACCCTTAAATTACATTCACTTGTAAGACGTAGAATGAGGGAGACATGATCGAGGTATACAAGTGGAAAATGGGTATTAACAAAGGGGGATATAAATAAGGTCTTGAGGGTATCTCTCCAAGAGAGACCCGCAATAATGGATTCAAGTTAGATAAGTTTAGATTTAGAAAGGATATAGGAAAGTATTGGTTTGGAAATAGGGTAGTTGATGAATGGAACAGTCTGCCTAGTAGGGTTATTGAAGCAAGGACCTTGGGTAGTTTTAAATTTAGGTTGGATAAATTCATGAGTGAAAGGGTTGGATTTGAGTGGGAATTGCACATGAGTAAATAAAATTATCAAAGCTTATTTTTTGGGTAGCATTGAAAATTAGGTTGAACAAATATTCTGTTGGTGGGATGGAATGTGAAGGACCTGCCTAGAATGGGCCAACAGGCCTGCTGCAGTGTTCCTCCTTTCTTATGTTCTTATGTTCTTACAACCTTCTCAGCATTTTGAAAATCAATTGGATGGTTAAAATCTCTCGCATAAATAAATAGAGCATTAGAATCTTGTCCAGTTCTAATGCTATATTTATGTTGTTTTAATCTTAGTTCAAGACTTTTACCAGTTTGACCATAATAAACTTTATCGCATATTTTACAGGGAATCTTATAGACACATCCATCAGCATTTTGGGGGGAATTTTTTATCAAAAGTCTTTTTACTGTATCAAGATTTTTAAATACAACTTTGATATTAAAATTCTTAAGAAAGGAAGGCATATCAACTAAGTTTTCATGGTAAGGGAGAACCAACATATATATATATATATATATATATATATATATATATATATATATATATATATGCGTGCTAATGTTTTGAGTGAAGCTTGTGTGTCCTCATCTGGAAAACGTGCAATATAGTAAAGGCGTGTTAAGAACTTATCTTCAGCATTGGTATGCGATATATAATTTTGAGTGATCAGAGTTAGAGCCACGATTAAGGAAGATCTAGTCTCCAATAATCCTCGCGCTGAATGACCCACTTGGGTTTAGTGTTTCATGAAATACTACATAATCCTCTGAATTTCTAAGTACACACGCATTCTCATCTGTTACTAAAAAATTCCGTCTAGTGGCACTTACTTGCTTGGCTTACCATGTATCTGCCATAAAAATCAAGACTAAACTTTCTTAAAACACAATCACTAGCAATAGCAGATTATTTTTACATATTTTCTGCTTAACAGCAGTGTTCTCTCCCCACTTCTCTTTCCATCCCGAACACTGAAGATGTTCTACCCTCTGCCCCTCCCCTTCCACCCCCACTGCAGTTATCTACCTCCATCACACGCTCCGTCAATTTACACCACCTTGTCAACTCATCAAACCTGCCAATGCACACACACCCCCACCCTAAGTGTCTTCACATACCAAGTCATCTGATCAAATATACACCGATGGCAGGTAAAGTGCATGCTGGCGAAGGTTATTATAGAAGAATTCGTCTATTTTTGTTAAGCTGACATTTTTTATGTACACTAGTGTACACATCACATTTTATTTGTCAACAGTCTAGACTTTACTACCCTGCTGTAACTCAGGACAGAAAAACAGCAGAACACTTTCCACAAGATATCATACATGACAGCTTCTCACTCAGCCTAGTGTACAAGTACGCCAGTCCGAGTCCAGAGTTGTTCAAGAAGCAAGACCTTCAACACTACCTACACTATAGCTTCAACACTACCTACACTGTAGCTTCAACACTACCTACACTGTAGCTTCAACACTACCTACACTGTAGCTTCAACACTACCTACACTGTAGCTTCAACACTACCTACACTATAGCTTCAACACTACCTACACTGTAGCTTCAACACTACCTACACTGTAGCTTCAACACTACCTACACTGTAGCTTCAACACTACCTACACTGTAGCTTCAACACTACCTACACTGTAGCTTCAACACTACCTACACTGTAGCTTCAACACTACCTACACTGTAGCTTCAACACTACCTACACTGTAGCTTCAACACTACCTACACTGTGCTTCACACTACCTACACTGTAGCTTCAACACTACCTACACTGTGGCTTCAACACTACCTACACTGTGGCTTCAACACTACCTACACTGTAGCTTCAACACTACCTACACTGTAGCTTCAACACTACCTACACTGTGAGCTTCAACACTACCTACACTGTGGCTTCAACACTACCTACACTGTGGCTTCAACACTACCTACACTATAGCTTCAACACTCCTACACTTAGCTTCAACACTACCTACACTGTAGCTTCAGCACTACCTACACTGTAGCTTCAACACTACCTACACTGTGGCTTCAAGCACTACCTACACTGTGGCTTCAACACCTCACTGTTTAACACTCCTAGCTCAACTATACTAGCTACCTACACTGTAGGCTTCAGCACTACCTACACTATAGCTATCAACACTACCTACACTATGCTTCAGCACTACCTACACTATAGCTTCAACACTACCTCACTATAGCTTCAACACTACCTACACTATAGCTTCAAGCACTACCTACACTATGCTTCAACACTACCTACACTGTGACTCAAGCACTACCTACACTATAGCTTCAACACTACCTACACTGTGCTTCAACACTACCTACACTGTAGCTTCAACACTACCTACACTGTAGCTTCAAACACTACCTACACTGTGGCTTCAGCACTACCTACACTGTGCTTCAACACTACCTACACTGTAGCTTCAACACTACCTACACTGTAGCTTCAACACTACCTACACTGTAGCTTCAACACTACCTACACTGTAGCTTCAACACTACCTACACTGTAGCTTCAACACTACCTACACTGTAGCTTCAACACTACCTACACTGTAGCTTCAACACTACCTACACTGTGCTTAAAGCACTACCTACACTGTAGCTTCAACACTACCTACACTGTAGTCAAGCCTCCTACACTATGCTTACCCTACCTACATGTAGCTTCAACACTACCTACACTGTAGCTTCAACACTACCTACACTGTAGCTTCAACACTACCTACACTATGCTTCAACACTACCTACACTTGCTTCACACTACCTACACTATGAGCTTCAACACTACCTACACTGTAGCTTCAACACTACCTACACTGTAGCTTCAACACTACCTACACTGTAGCTTCAACACTACCTACACTGTAGCTTCAACACTACCTACACTGTAGCTTCAACACTACCTACACTGTAGCTTCAACACTACCTACACTTAGCTTCAACACTAGCCATACACTTAGCTTCAACACTACCTACACTATGCTTCAACACTACCTACACTATAGCTTCAACACTACCTACACTATAGCTTCAACACTACATACACTGTAGCTTCAACACTACCTACACTATAGCTTCAACACTACCTACACTGTAGCTTCAAAAACACTACCTACACTGTAGCTTCAACACTACCTACACTATAGCTTCAACACTACCTACACTATAGCTTCAACACTACCTACACTATAGCTTCAACACTACCTACACTATAGCTTCAACACTACCTACACTATAGCTTCAACACTACCTACACTATAGCTTCAACACTACCTACACTATAGCTTCAACACTACCTACACTATAGCTTCAACACTACATACACTGTAGCTTCAACACTACCTACACTATAGCTTCAACACTACCTACACTGTAGCTTCAAAAACACTACATACACTGTAGCTTCAACACTACCTACAACTATAGCTCCAGCAACTCTTCCTACAGTTGTAGCTTCATGTGAAATAAGGACGCTCTTGCTTTCTACACGTCCCTCACAGGCACTCCAACAGTACACCAAACCATCCAATTATCCCCTCCCCTAGAATAATATAAGAATTTCCCCACAGCAAACGAAGAAGACATAATACGAACGTGTTAAAAAATGGTTCTAAACACTGAAGTTTTAACAAAATATATTGAACTGTTTTATAAGAACTCACTATACTGTATGGCATTTTCTACCGAAATTCAAATGATGAGATGGTCAATGCTGAGGCGTTTCACTGTTATCAGTCCTACATGTCCTAGTATGCCTTCCCTTTGTTTTACTTTGAACGTCAGTCCCCATCACATCGTTAGAAAAAACATTCGCAGCACAATTGGCGGAGACAATGGCAAGATGCCGACAGCTGGTTAAAAAAACACAAAAAAACTCATTGGGCTTGATAAAGGCCAATGTGTTGGGTGAAAACACTGGACTTTATCAAGCCCAATTTTTTTTATCCAACATTGAGCTTGATAAAGCCCAATGTTGGGTGAAACGTTGCACAAATAAAGAACTCCACTGCATTTCTCTCTCACGCAGCACAATTGTTTTCTTTTGTTAAAAAAAAAACCTTCCTTACGCAAGATTTATGTGACTCCAGATATACTTAGACTTTTCAACCTTTGTGGAAGACAGTAAGTAAACTTTCAGGCAACATACTCTCAAACTTCTGAGACCTTGGTGGTGCGTCAGAAGGAAGGCTTTAGGCACTACTGAGACCTTGGTGGTGCGTCAGAAGGAAGGCTTTAGGCACTACTGAGACCTTGGTGGTGCGTCAGAAGGAAGGCTTTAGGCACTACTGAGACCTTGGTGGTGCGTCAGAAGGAAGGCTTCAGGTACTACTGAGACCTTGGTGGTGCGTCAGAAGAAAGGCTTCAGGTACTACTGAGACCTTGGTGGTGCGTCAGAAGGAAGGCTTTAGGCACTACTGAGACCTTGGTGGTGCGTCAGAAGGAAGGCTTCAGGTACTAACTTGAGACCTTGGTGGTGCGTCAGAAGGAAGGCTTTAGGCACTACTGAGACCTTGATGGTGCGTCAGAAGGAAGGCTTCAGGTACTACTGAGACCTTGGTGGTATGGCAGAAGGCTTCAGGTACTATTGAGACCTTGGTGGTACGTCAGAAGGAAGGCTTCAGGTACTACTGAGACCTTGATGGTGCGTCAGAAGGAAGGCTTCAGGTACTATTGAGACCTTGGTGGTACGTCAGAAGGAAGGCTTCAGGTACTACTGAGACCTTGATGGTGCGTCAGAAGGAAGGCTTCAGGTACTACTGAGACCTTGGTGGTATGGCAAAAGGAAGGCTTCAGGTACTACTGAGACCTTGGTGGTATGGCAGAAGGAAGGCTTCAGGTACTACTGAGACCTTGGTGGTATGGCAGAAGGCTTCAGGTACTACTGAGACCTTGATGGTGCGTCAGAAGGAAGGCTTTAGGCACTACTGAGACCTTGGTGGTGCGTCAGAAGGAAGGCTTTAGGCACTACTGAGACCTTGATGGTGCGTCAGAAGGAAGGCTTCAGGTTCTATTGAGACCTTGGTGGTATGGCAGAAGGAAGGCTTCAGGTACTACTGAGACCTTGGTGGTACGTCAGAAGGAAGGCTTTAGGTACTACTGAGACCTTGGTGGTATGACAGAAGGAAGGCTTCAGGTACTCAAGACTTGTGAGCCCTTGGTGGAATCAACGACCCAAGACAATGCTGGAGTAACGCCCCCCTGCAGCAGCCTGACGAAGGTATGCAGATTACCAACACACACACACACACTTGCCCCCCTCCAAGGCCTCCTTGCTTCCTAAGGCTTCATCCAGATACTCGTACAGCAAGTCGGGTGTCCAGTGTAGAGAGGTTAGGGACACGTGTGCGCCGTTGTAGGTGTCCTGCAGGCAGGTGTAGCAGGCGGGGCGGGGGGTAGAAGAGAAACAAGTTGGGATACTTGAGGGTGTTATCGTGGTCCTACCAAGAAAGCAGGATACACCCAGGTCAATACACCTACCTCCCTGCTAATGCTGCTGCTCTCTCTCTCTCTCTCTCTCTCTCTCTCTCACACACACACACTATGCCCTACTTATTTCATTACCCTACCAATATCTTCCTTACGATGCAGGGTGCCTCCACTGCCAATTAATTCGATCACTTCAACAGACTCAGAATGAGTCAGTGACCGTAAATGCCTCCTTGGGAAAGTGGTAACGTATTAATTGCTGAAGCTTGTACAGACACACACACACACAAAAAAAAACCTCTTCATTATAACAAATTGCATCCAGTATCGACAAGTTGATGTTTTAGACACATGCAACATCTAGATATCTATATTATGAAGACGTTTCGCCAAACAGTAGCTTTATCAATTCAATACAGAGGTTATTTATTGGAGACAGTAGAAGATGAGGTAATGAGTCCCTTAGTCTTAAAGGTAGACTGAGGCAGAAGGTAAGCATTACTATAATAAGACGAAGAAGAAGGATAGTTTGCGACTGATGGAGCGTAACTCGGTTGCAATAAGTCAGACATTACAATGATAGAAGAGGATAGAGGGTAGGTGGGTGGACTGGGTTGATCCAGTGGGTTAAAAGAAGGTAATGATGTGAGGAAGAAAGACAAGAGCAACTGAGGGAGAGGAAGGATGAGAAGAAAGGGGCAAGGTTTTTTTATTTTCAAAAACTGGATACATCAGTAATTATATTAAAAAATGATTTACATCGCCGAACAAAAGCTAGCTATGTTTGGCACTAAGAGTGGGGAAGGTAGAAGGGTTCAAGGGAAGGGGAGGAAGAAGGGTTCAAGGGAAGGGAAGGAAGAAAGGAAGCAGGGGAAGAGTTGAAGGAAGCGAGGAGGGGTAGGGATAGAAGAATAGCTAAAGGGTTGATAGTTAACAAGTAGTGTGGCTCGGGTTTCGTAAGTCTTGGGGTAGTAGCAGCGGGAAGAGGGAGGGAGGAAGGGGAGAAAAACTAAGGGGAAGTGGGGAGGGAAGAATATAGCTGAAGGGTTGACAAGAGGTGTGGATCAGGTTACTTAGTTCCCGGCGGTGGTGACCGCTGCAGCTGCAAGTCTAGTACCAGAATTGATGAACCTAATTAATTCTTCGAGTCCATAGGCCGCAGGCAGAGAGAGAGAGAGGAGAGAGAGAGAGAGAGAGAGAGAGAGAGAGAGAGAGAGAGAGAGAGAGAGAGAGAGAGAGAGCAATGAGTTGCTGGAGAAAATACAAAGGCTGTAAAGCAAATGAGAGGAGTGCTATACAGACAGAGACATTAAGGCGCAGAAGGACCAGGTGAGACATAACTATGACGTGCAAGATACTCAAGAGCAACCTGCAAGGCGGATCGAAACAGACACAAGGCAACACGAATGAAAATACAAAAACAGACCAGCTACCGGGAGATTCAGAAAGATTTCTACAGTCTCAGGGTAGAAAGTACGGTGGATAACATCATCATATGTGAAGAAGTGTAGGGGAAATTCCAGGCTACAGGGGCGACGACCCCCGTAACTATCAACAGTTAGGGGTGTTAGGAAACACTTCAGGGGACATTGTAAGAGCAGGAACAATACACAGCTTCACAAAACATACGATTATAGTAAATCAAGTCAAACAGTTACCGATGTTATAGTGGAGTTTTACGTCAGTGGGTATAGTGACAAAGAACTACAATACACCAGTATAGTGACTAAGAACTACAATACACCAGTATAGTGACCAAGAACTACAATACACCAGTATAGTGACCAAGAACTACAATGCACCAGTATAGTGACCAAGAACTACAATACACCAGTATAGTGACCAAGAACTACAATACACCAGTATAGTGACCAAGAACTACAATAGACCAGTATAGTGACCAAGAACTACAATACACCAGTATAGTGACCAAGAACTACAATACACCAGTATAGTGACCAAGAACTACAATACACCAGTATAGTGACCAAGAACTACAATACACCAGTATAGTGACCAAGAACTACAATACACCAGTATAATGACCAAGAACTGTTGATAATGCCACCACAACCACTTACTGTTATTACTGCCACTATAATAATTTCATCACTGCTATTACTGCCACTATAACTTCCTCACTGTTATTACTGCCACTATAATCGACACTGCCTGGTCGACCAGACCACATACCCATCACAGCCTGATTGATCTGGCACACCACCACTGAGGTAGTGTTCCAGTTTTCTCATGAACACCTCTACAATGATTCCAGCAATGTTTCAGACTGCTGGTAGCGGATTTAAACGTCTAGGCCCACGGATGTTGATACACTGCCCTCTTATTATGCCCGTGGCTCTCCTGTTTTTCACTGGGTTTATTTGACACGTCTTCCCATATATCTTGCTTTAATACTGTAGTGTGTAGATTTAGGACGAGACCCTCCAGTATGTTCCATGTGTGAACATACGTGGCCGTGAAGCATCAGAGACTAATTTCAACCTCATCCTGTTTGGGTACCAGTCTTCACGAGAACTCTATATATTAATGAAATCACGAAACATGTGATTTTGAATCACCATGCTCAGCCCCGGGAGAACAGGACAATGTACGCATCACTATCCACTGGACCAACAATCCTCAAATACCAGGCGCCCAGTTCCACTGGGCGCCTAATGTTTGACGATTCCATGTGTATGTTAACGTTTCTTTCTGTGCTTATTTCTAGGTCTTTAAGGTATTCTCAGTACAGTAGGCCAAAAGCTTAATTGGCTCTATGCAGACAATAAATGCTCACTGTATTTTCTCCAGCTCTGCTGTGTCTTCTACTCTGGACGCTGCGTCAACATTGAGCAATACTTCAAGTGTGAGATCACAAGTGATATGAACAGTGTTACAATTAGCATTATTTCTCGTGTTTTGAAAGTTTTCATTATCCACCCTGTCATTTACCTGGCCTTTAAAGTGTTTATCTTACTGTGTTCTTTAATGTACTGACATTATTACACCTAGATCTTTCCCACGTTTTCGTTCTATGGGGCGACCTATGTTTTGTATACCGTCCTGCCTTCTGAGTTCATGTTTTCCATATCTGAGCAACTGGAATTTGTCCCCACTGAACCTAATGTTATTCTGTTATTTTCTACCACTCACTACAAGTCTCCCTCGGTAGATGTGTAATTGTCTCATACACTGTTGTCGTGGGTGGTTCTAACTACCCTGGAGGGCACTCACCTGTACCCTGCCCCCCTCCTCCCCATCACCACTACTGTTGTCCCCACGACCTGCCCTCACTACCACTGTGCCCCCTGATGACCTGCCCTCACCACCAACGTCGCCACAAATACCACCACCATTTTCAGCCATCCTCCCTCTTCCACCACCACCAAGTAACACACCAACACAACCACAACCAACAACAATCACACCACCAAGTAACACACCATCACAACCACAACCAACAACAATCACACCACCAAGTAACACACCATCACAACCACAACCAACAACAATCACACCACCAAGTAACATACCATAACAACCACAACCAACAACAATCACACCACCAACAATTAACACACCATCACAACCACAACCAACAACAATCACACCAAATACACAACCACATCAACAAATTACTCCTCCACATCCCACATTAATGCAATAATTTAACATTACAATAATTTAATAGCAATAAAAATTAATAAAAAAATAAACATTTATATCAATACTTTAATAATAAAACACCAATAAAAAGGTAATTTATTTTTAATAATGAAAAATAAACACTTATAAAAGAATAATGAACAATAATAATAATAATCAGACCCACTAAACCAATTATTTTTATTATAGAGAAGCGCTAAACCCGTAGAAATAAGGAATCATAATGAAGATGTCCCCAAAAACACCGCAGTGTGGTGTTATGAGAGTAGTGGGCCACCAGCAGCAACAACCTGGTTGACCAGACAAGCTCATTGATCCAGGGCCGGGCTGCTAGAGTAGGGAAAACTCTGGAAACCCATCAAAGGTTAGATCAAACCTGATCACCTGCAATGTTTCTTTTCTATTTAACTTCCGGAACAACAAAAACAGTCAGGTACACCAAAACAAACACTCACACCAAAACAAACACTCACACCAAAACAAACACTCACACCAAAACAATCACTCACACCAAAACACACCAAAACAATCACTCACACCAAAACAAACACTCACACCAAAACAATCACTCACACCAAAACACACCAAAACAAACACTCACACCAAAACAAACACTCACACCAAAACAAACACTCACACCAAAACAATCACACCAAAACAATCACTCACACCAAAACAATCACTCACACCAAAACACTCACACCAAAACAATCCCTCACACCAAAACAATCACTCACACCACCAAAACAATCCCTCACACCACCAAAACAATCACTCACACCACCAAAACAATCACTCACACCACCAAAACAATCACACCAAAACAATCAGGTACATCAAAACAATCACATGCAAGGAGGGAAATAAGGTGATATGCACTGAAAGAGGGTAATAGTGAGAGAAGCAGGGGAGGTTAACGGGGAAGGAGGGTAGCAGGCAGGGAGGGAGGCAGGGAGGGTAACAGGGAGGGTAGCAGATAGGGCGGGTAACAGGGAGGGTTGGAGGGAGGGAGTTAGGGTAACAGGGAGGAAGGATAATAGGGAGGGTAACTGGGAATAAGGGTAACTTCTAGTTCTAGGGAGAGATAACAATGACAGAGGGATGGTAACAGAGGGAGCAAAGGGTAACAGGGAAGAAGGGAGGGTAACAGGGAGGGAGGTAGAGTAATAGGGAGGAAGGGTTATAGGGAGGGAGAGAGGAAGGGTAACAGCGAAGGAGGGAAGAAGAGTAACAGGGAGGGAGGGTAACAGAGAGGGAAGGTAATAAGAAGGGAGGGAGGAAGGGTAACAGAGAGGGAAGGTAATAAGGAGGGAGGGAGGAAGGGTAACAGAGAGGGAAGGTAATAAGGAGGGAGGGAGGGAGGGAGGACGTTTAAGGAGGAGATAACATCAGTCGGCATCTTGTGAAGCCTAGGAATGCGGAAGTGACAACCCTCTCCCACGGGAGGAGGAGAAGGAGAAGATGAAGGAGAGGAAGAGGAAGAAGAGGAAGAGATGGTTATGAAGTGAAGCCAGTAGGAAGGTAGTGGATATTCATGGTTGGGGGAGCATAAGCCAGCACGCACAAACACCGTGTATGACTGGGTTACTTGGAGTTACCAGGAGTCACTTCCTTATGTCACCGCCCCCGTGGCCTGGTCCCAGACCAGGCCTCCTGGTTGCTGGCTTGAACCATCAAGCTGTTAGTACCCACCGTTCGCAGTCCAACGTATGCATCACAACTCGAGTGATCAGCAACTGATCTGAGGAACTTGTCGAGTTACCTCTTGAAGACAGCCAGGGAAGAGTTGGTAATCTCCTTTATGAATGAAGGGAGGGAGTTGTAGAGTCGTGGTCCCTTTACACTTATTGAATTCTCTCAGTGTACTCATCACTGCTTTGTTTTTCACCGGAGATATCCTTCCCTCACTGCCAAGACTATTATGTTCATATGTAGTTATTTATATGTGCAACTCTACGACCAGTCTTTCCAGGATCTTTCTCACTTGTGTTCTAGAAAGTGTGTGGGTGACTGGGTGTGTGGGTCCCTGGGTATGAGGGGTGTGTGGGTGACTTGGTGTGTGGGTCCCTGGGTATGAGGGGTGTGGGGGTGTGTGGGTGACTGTGTTGTAAGGAGTCGCACGGAGGACTGGTGAAGAAATCTTACAAGTCTCACATAGATGTTTCTCCGGCGCTCACTGGTTCCTATTTTTCGGTTCTTCCATCAAAACTTTTTATCGAATTTATCTTATATTAATATTTTTTTGATTCTGGTTTATTATAATTGGTTATTTTATATGCATAGATGACAACTTAACTTAACCTACCTAACTTGAACTAACCTAACCTAACCTAAAGTAAGCTAATCTAACTTAAACTAAGAAATTTGCTAAACACGTCAATGAGGAAAAACCATATAAATTTTTATGGTAGTTAAGAGGATGGGTTACTATCTGGAGTAGATTTTAGGGGTTGTCACCCCCCTTCCCCCCGCGGCTCGGGTAGGCAGATGTAGCTGCAATTCCGTGGATGTAGAACGCTTCGCCGGCATCGCAGCACCTGCCTTGAGGAGCCTAAGTTAACACAATATTAACTCCCTCCGTGGCTACTTCAACCTTCTATTGTTATCACATCTACAAATTAGCATCTCACTGCAGGAAATCTTACGTAATCTTGTAAACTATCGTGAAGGTTATCTACAACATACTTGTTCATAGGTGTTAGTGGTAGTAACTTTATTTCTAAGATGTAGTGAGGGTGTGTTTATTTATCCTCCTAAGCACTACGTTGTGTTTACTCTCTGCTACACCATCCTGACACCCCTACACCTAACCTGAACCAATCTTGGACCCCAACGTCCATACTTTTCTATTGCCACCTTTAATAATAATAATAATCTTTATTCGTACAAGTACATGTACAAGGTATACAGGCCTAGTTGACATCAATGACATACTACTATATAGAAACAACTTGTTTTGCAGAGCATTTCGGGCAAATTAGGTCAATTTTGTCCCCAGGATGCGACTCAGACCAGTCGACTAACACCCAGGTACATATTTTACTGATAGGTGAACATGGACAACAGATGTCTTAAGGAAACACGTCCTAATATTTCCACTCGTACCGGGAATCGAACCACGGCCCTCAATGTGTGATCTGAGTGCGCTAGCAATCGAGCTACGGGTCAAATCTTACCACACCTTTCTTACCATAAACACGTTTAATATATCTCAATACTACTGTGAGCCACACTATTGTGGTGCATACGTTAGTGGCCAGCGGGCACTAACAGTGTGATCGATCAAGGTGGTGGTGTGGGAGCGGGCCTCGGGGGCGGTCACCCTAGCAAGCGACTCCAGACTCTACAACTTACTATTTCCTAACATACTTCTCACTGAATTTATCTTACAATTTTTGTATTTTATTTTTGTTGTGAGAGCAGCAACCATCATCCTGGTTGTGAGAGCAGCAACCATCATCCTGATTGTGAGAGCAGCAACCATCATCCTGGTTGTGAGAGCAGCAACCATCATCCTGGTTGTGAGAGCAGCAACCATCATCCTGATTGTGAGAGCAGCAACCATCATCCTGGTTGTAGAGCAGCAACCATCATCCTGGTTGTGAGAGCAGCAACCATCATCCTGATTGTGAGAGCAGCAACCATCATCCTGGTTGTGAGAGCAGCAACCATCATCCTGGTTGTGAGAGCAGCAACCATCATCCTGATTGTGAGAGCAGCAACCATCATCCTGGTTGTGAGAGCAGCAACCATCATCCTGGTTGTGAGAGCAGCAACCATCATCCTGGTTGTGAGAGCAGCAACCATCATCCTGATTGTGAGAGCAGCAACCATCATCCTGATTGTGAGAGCAGCAACCATCATCCTGATTGTGAGAGCAGCAACCATCATCCTGATTGTGAGAGCAGCAACCATCATCCTGATTGTGAGAGCAGCAACCATCATCCTGGTTGTGAGAGCAGCAACCATCATCCTGGTTGTGAGGCAGCAACCATCATCCTGGTTGTGAGGCAGCAACCATCATCCTGGTTGTGAGAGCAGCAACCATCATCCTGGTTGTGAGAGCAGCAACCATCATCCTGATTGTGAGAGCAGCAACCATCATCCTGGTTGTGAGAGCAGCAACCATCATCCTGGTTGTGAGAGCAGCAACCATCATCTGTGTTCCCTAAGTGAGAGTCACTTCATGTAACACATTAATACCAGTTATTACATCAGTGTACACAATGGCAAGAAGTTAAACCCTTCGTACAAATATTTATAAAAGGTAAAAGCTTTGTATCCTGTATTACCACCTTTTTGTTGCCATCTTTCTCACAACCTGTAATCTATTTACCTTTGATATGCCTTTGAGTTCCCAGAGTTTTTCTAATCCCAGAGCCCGGCCATGGACCAGGCTCGTCTAGTGCTTGCCTGGTCAACCAGCCTTGTTGATCTGGCACCTGGTGAATATACTAGTCCAGTTTCCTCTTGAAGACTTATACACTTGTTCCAGCAGTGTTTCTTATATCTTTTGGAAAGATATTGAATAGACTGGGACCACGGATATTGAGACCGACCCTGCTTTTCTATGATTTCTGTATGACCCCAATAGATTTAGCGCTTCCCCTTGTTATAATAATTTTTCTGTGCATATTGTATAGCATTTCACTCTCTGATCAATCAGGCTGTTCTTGACTGCAGGCAAGTGTGTTGGTCACAATGAAAGTGCAGGGAGGTTCTTGACAATGTGGGCAAGATATCAGCAGAAGGGAGGGTAATGTGGCCAAGATATCAGCAGAAGGGAGGGTAATGTGGGTAAGATATCAGCAGAAGGGAGGGTAATGTGGGTAAGATAACAGCAGCAGCAGGGAGGGTAATGTGGGCAAGATATCAGCAGAAGGGAGGGTAATGTGGCCAAGATATCAGCAGAAGGGAGGGTAATGTGGGTAAGATAACAGCAGCAGCAGGGAGGGTAATGTGGCCAAGATATCAGCAGAAGGGAGGGTAATGTGGGTAAGATAACAGCAGCAGCAGGGAGGGTAATGTGGGTAAGATAACAGCAGCAGCAGGGAGGGTAATGTGGGTAAGATAACAGCAGCAGCAGGGAGGGTAATGTGGGTAAGATAACAGCAGCAGCAGGGAGGGTAATGTGGGTAAGATAACAGCAGCAGCAGGGAGGGTAATGTGGGTAAGATAACAGCAGCAGCAGGGAGGGTAATGTGGGTAAGATAACAGCAGCAGCAGGGAGGGTAATGTGGGTAAGATAACAGCAGCAGAAGGGAGGGTAATGTGGGTAAGATAACAGCAGCAGCAGGGAGGGTAATGTGGGTAAGATAACAGCAGCAGAAGGGAGGGTAATGTGGGTAAGATAACAGCAGCAGCAGGGAGGGTAATGTGGGTAAGATAACAGCAGCAGCAGCCCAAGACTGTTCAACAGCCTTCCATCATACATAATGGGCTTACCAACAGACCCCTGGGTGTCTTCAAGAGGAAATTGGACAGATGCCTGAAGTCAGTATCTGACCAGCCGGGCTATGGTTCGTACTTTGGAGTGCATGCGGCCAGCAGTAACAGCCTGGTTGATGAGGTTCTGATCCACCGTGAGATTTCATAATGTACCTGGCCGCGGGGGTGTTGACCCCTGGAACAGCCTGCAGGTAGACTCCAGGCAGGAACGAGCACCATAACAATCAATAGTACTCACTGTAGTCATTGATGCTAGGAGCACTCCGGCTTGGCTAGAGTATATTAAGAGAGTGTAGAGGTCCTTCACCTGTGTCCTAATACCACACGCTCCACCTAGTACCTAGTACCCTTCTTCACGTGTGATGTATGCCAAGTATACTGTAGCCTATCCAGGGTAACTTTACACAAAATACATATATCCCCTTTCTTGTAAAGATTATTTATAATTGTATCAAGAGTAAGGACAAATAAGGACATAAACTGATGTATCAACAATACTCTGATTACTTCAACTATATTATAAAGACTTTTCTTTCAGTTACTTTTTACTCAAATAAATCCATACATGTTGCATTATGTAAATTATATCATTTACTATACATGAATGTTTTTGTTATATTTACTACTAATGCAGTTTTTGTGTTATATAATACTATGTTTTTGTTATTTAATATTGATATAGTCCAACAGGACAATTAGTGTGGACTGTTGAAGACTCGTGACTCCTCCCAAGTGAGTTGCACTTAGTGTTGTATTGGAACACTTGTTCTCTCATCACCTGCCACACAAACACTCGTCTGGTCCCACCGGTTATTCCACCTTTCATATAAGTTACTGAGTTCAAATTTTATAGATTAAAATAGGATTTATAAAGTGTCAACATAAACATAAAACTTATTTTGTAATTACTAGGATTTCTTATTACCGATACATGACTCAATTATTTTCTTAATTAATAAATCTAAATTAAAACTTTACATATTAAAGTATACTGACCTTTATTTAACTGGTGTCTAATCTTGATTATTCCCATCCCTAATTATATTCATAACCTTCACTAAACCCAATAATTGTAAAATATCAATATCTGGAGGAATATACTTGAAGGGTGTTCCGGGGGTCAACGCCCCCCCAGCCCGGTCCATGACCAGGCCTCGCCCGGTCCATGACCAGGCCTCGCCCGGTCCATGACCAGGCCTCGCCCGATTAAAATTTGACTAAAGAGTAATGATGAGTTTAGGCAAAGTGAGAGAAGTGTGCATTGTTCTGTGTGGCGTCAGTGTTGTGTGTCATGTACTCACATCTGCCCCAGCAACAATACTGAATAATGGAAGAGTTTTTCGAACTGTAGGAGTTATAAGAAGCGCTGAGAGTATTTCAGTAAATGAAAATAACAGACAACATATCATTCTTGGACAAATTACCAGACTTATATATGAAGCAGGAAATGTAGAAATAAGAGAAGTACTAGATGGCAAACAGGAAGAATAAATATTGAAGCCGTTCAGAAGTAAACTGAAATTTATTTAACGTGATTTAATAATAATACAAACTTGACTCTATTTTAACACATTAAATGGTCAAATCTGCTCCTATACATTTGAATTTCACTCTCCACCATCGTTTAAACTACGCTATTGAGGGTCTGGAAAGTTATTCCAGCCATTCCAGTATGCTGGCAATGGGGTCAACAACTCGGGTCACAGGACACTTACACAAGCCAATTGTCCTGGCAATCTGCCTCTAATGATCCTCCACAAACACTGAAATTTTGAAGCTTATTGGATGAGGCCTCGAGTTATCAGCAAAATAAAATTGAAAAGCTGGAGGGAGGAAAAATAACATACAGGCAACCTATCAAAGGTGCCTATCTGGGGATACCTAATGAAGACAAATTTCAGTTACTCCATTATGGAATACTAATTAAATAAAAAACTAGAACTGAGAATAACTCGAACCATCCAAAAGAGAATAGAACTAATGTGAAGGACTTAGGAGTGATACTGTCAGAGGATTTCACTTTCAAAGATCACAACAGTGTTATTATGACATCAGCGAGGAAAATGCTAGGATGGATAACGAGAATTTTCAAATCACGAGATGCTAAGCCAATGATGATCCTCTTGAAGTTACTTGTTCTTTCTAAGCTGAAATATTGCCGTATATTAGCAACTCCTTTTAATGCAGGCAAAATTGCAGACCGAGGGAATGTACAGAGAACTTTCACTGCACGTACAATTTTAGTCAAGCACCTAAATTGCAGGGACGTTTGAAGTCCCTCGACCTGTACTCCTTCGAATGCTGGCGAGAAAGAACCATCATAATTTACTCCTGGAAAATCCTTGAAGAATTGACCCCAAATCAGCACACAGAAATCACTCCTTACAAAGGCAAGAGACTCAGGAGTGTAATGTACCCTAAATATAAAGCAAAGATGCTTTAAATACACTGAGACAACACAGTAAGTGTAAGGGTACCAAGACTTTTAAACAGCTTCATATCATAAATAAGTGGGAGATTATGAACAGGCCATTGGTTGTCTTCACGAGGTAATTAATAAGTACAAGTCAGTTTCTGATCAGTCGGCTGTGGTTTACATGCTGGTTTGTGTACGGCCAGCCTCAACCAGTGAGCCTGGTCTAAGACCGGGCCATGGGGGGCGATGACCTCCAAAAACCTCCTTCAAGTAACCTTTAGTTACCATTTACAGTAACCAAAGGCTCTCATTAGGAGTGCCCATTATAATTACTACTGGTACCATTACTACTACTACTATTATTGCAATGTTTGCAGCACCCCTTATCCTGCTCATAAGAAAAGTAGTCACATCCAGGATGCTGACGTTGTTACCAGCCTGGTGTCATCTTTAATGTATTGTATCCATGATGGAACCAACCCGTGTGGGTAAGTCAGGGCAACGAATGGTTGAGGCTCGATCCTCCCTCCGTTAATCTCGGCTCAGTACATCAGCACTACTGTTTGGGTGTATTATGTAGGTGGAGTGTTGTTTATGACGCTGTAACATGAGCAATGGTACCAAACACACAATCTAGCTGGGTACTAAGCAGCAGTACCACTGTATAACTCAGTAGGGAAGATGTACAACCAATCTCTCCAATAACCACATCCCACATATACTAATAGGATACAGGCAGGATGGCAGTACAGTATATCTGTGGGACTTGTGAAAAGGCTCTTGGGAAAAAATCCAGAATCACATGCAACCTTTGCTTTTCAAAACATCATGTCACATGTTAAAAATTAACACAGTAACAAGAAGTGACATCCGTCTAGAAAGGTGTTTCTGGATCTGCAACAAGGATGTGGAACTATGGACATATATCAGGAAAGCACTCAGGAGGCTAATAAACAATAAGCATGAAGAAAAAGAGGAACTATTGAATAGTCTCCGGTATATATAGAACATGGGAAGATAGGAAAGGGTAAAGTATAACACACAGAATGACCAGTCTACAACAATTGACCCAAAAATAAACAGTCATCCACTGGAAAAACACAGGAGACAAAAACATTAGCTAACTCAGCCCCCAGCCCAGGACTGACCCAGACCCAGCCCCCAGCCATAGTGAACATCCGGTTTTGGTTAAGGACGCCACCACAGCCATAGCCTCTAATACAGATATAGTAGGGAGTCCTCTTCCAGGGAAAATGTTGGCCCCATGTCATCAAAGGAGAAAAGCGCAGATAACGAGGAAAACCAAGGAGTGGAAAGAGAGAAAAAACGCAGATAATTCTGCAGATCTTTGGGAAAACACAAAGTCAGTAAATATAGGCAGCCAAAACATATGCAGATTCTATGCTAAAGGTATGTGCCTTTATGGCAGAGATTGTTGGAATAAA